>CAEGAD010067874.1:0-45776 GCA_903067055.1 Poeciliopsis paucimaculata
ATATATAATATTATTATATAATAATTATTATATTATATAATAATATTTCTGAAGGATGGCTAAAGAATATGTAAATGCATACTTTGCTTGGCCTCTGGGTCCGCCTTGATGTGGGCGGAGGCATTATCAACCACAGATAAACTGATATTCACTGGTTTGTGTTATATCAATCAAACCTGACCACGGACTAACCAAGATCAGACAAGAGAGGCTTTCAAAAAGGTACGTTGGTTAATTAATACATTTTAAACCTTTGAGGTAAAAATGTATTTCTTTATTCCTAATTTCCGTGGCAACAGGACAAATTAAATTAAAAAAAAAAAAATTAACACTATTAATCAAAATGAGCTAGTAGGAGACGAGCTTTTTCAGGAGATATTAGAAAATAAGTGTGATCTTAGTTTTCATGTTCTCCCCGTGAACATGATTGTGTGCTTTATGTTCTACACCAAAAAAAATTTTTGATTTAAATTGAACTTATTTATGCCTGTAGATTTATTTATAAAGAGTTTTAAAACAGCTGGAGTGAAAACACAGTGGTTCGCACAACTACAAACTCTAAACATGCATTGAAAGAAAATGTTTTGTTTTTGTTTTTTGTTTTTTTTGCATTTTATCCAAAAATAAAAAAATAAAAAGAATAATTACATCATTTGTAGACCTCATACTTAGAATTGGGATCTAGAATCTCCAGGGAACTCATATGTTGACTGATGTTTGTATTTTAATGCTAACATCATTAAATAAAACCCAAAGCCAGACTTTGGAAATGCAGACCCATTTAAGAAATTAAGAAAAGCCTATTTCTTTCAGGAACTTTGTCACTAAGGCACATGGACATTTGAAAACCTTTATTTATGTTAATAATGATGATTTTCCGCTTACAGGTAATGAAAACATTATAGTATTACATCAGACCATTAAAAAACATACAGAAATGTTGTTCTTACTGAAAAGTAAGTTCAATACCTGTTCAAAGGTTATTTTCAAGAGATACTTTAAATCTAACAAAAAGGCCTCATCTGAACGCATATCTTTTTGCAATATGACAGTAAGTCTCAAATCTCTGATTGGTGCATTTCTAAAATCTCTTATTATAATTTTGTTAAACCCGCAGGATTCTGCACCTTAAACATTATGAAAGAGAATTGCTAAGATTAACTAATCTATCTTGGAATATATTAGAGCTCATTCTGCCCTCATGTTGTCCTGCAGGTATCAGGACAGCCATGGATACAAATGCGTCCATCCATCAAATCAACAACACGGAGGAGTCCCTGTCCTCCTCAGACAACAATGCAAATCTCAGAAATTCTCTACACATCTTGTCTCTCTGTGTTTTCGGTGTGGCCTGTGTGCTTGGGGTGTTTGGAAACGGACTGGTTATCTGGGTGGCGGGCTTCAGCATGAAAAAAAACGTTAACACGGTTTGGTTTCTCAACCTGGCTGTGGCTGACTTCCTCTTTACGGCCTTCCTTCCCCTGAGCATCACATACCAGGCTTTGAACTTCAACTGGCCGTTTGGAAAGTTAATGTGCAAGTTGAACAGCACAGTAAACTTTCTAAATCTGTACGCCAGTGTCTACACCCTGGTGGCGATCAGTGTGGACAGGTTGGTGTCCGTAGTGTGGCCGATCTGGGCTCAAATTCATAGGAACGTGAGGAAGGCTTCCTGTATGAGTCTGTGTGTTTGGGCATTGGCTTTGTCTCTCAGCCTTCCGGCCTTTGTCTTTAGAGATACTCAAAGCGTCAATGAGACTACCGTTTGCTACAACAATTATGCTTTCTCCAATAATTACAGCGATCCTGCTGTGATTCAATTGCAACATTTTCGCCATCGATCTATTACTATTACCCGTGTTCTCCTGGGCTTCATCATCCCCTTCAGTGTTATGCTTTCCTGTTATTCCATCATAATCCACCGCCTCAGGAATAGCCCCACATTGGCCAAACGATCAGGCCGCCCTTTTAGGGTAATTGCTGCCATCATCATTACGTTTTTCCTGTGCTGGGCTCCCTTTCACATAATGACAATAGTTGAGTTGAAAAGATTTGATCCAAACAGCCAAAGCGAAACACTGGTCCACGTCATCAATGTGGGGTTACCGCTTGCCACGTGTCTGGCCTATGTTAACAGCTGCCTGAACCCGGTGCTGTATATATTCATTGGCCAGGATTTCAAGGATAAAATCTCCAAATCCATCCTGAAGGTGTTGGAGACTGTATTTCAGGAAGATGAGACCAACACTTACACAAAATCTACCAACACCAGTGAAAACAAGAGATTTGATCATGAATCTGAATTGTAGAAATAGAACTGAATTTTCTAACCAGCTGAAAGATTTGGACAACTACTACAAAATCCCTATTTTATTACATTATAATTGGCTCTGATTATCAAAAAAAAAAAATTGAGGTGCTGTATACAAATGACTATTTCAGAGAAGGACAAAATCAAATAAACATTTCCCATGACTGATATTTTGTAAGTTTGACATGTGCAGTTGCATTATGCTATTTCCAGTAGACCAAGCTCTTAATTTTAACATCAAATAAACAATTTCCATGTATATATTTATTGTATTTCATATGTTTATTGTAAATGCCAAAGGAATTTAATTTAATGGGTTTTTTTGTACAATATTTGAGTCAGTTTATTCCTCAAAGAAAGGAACAAGGAAAGAAAGAATGATTAACTTATTACGTGACAAAAACACTGTGTGGACACATCTTGCATTTACTGAAGTGTGTGATATAACTCTTCAGTAATATCCGGCCTCTTTCAGAAATTGTGTATGGCTGGAAGGTTATGTTGAAAACACCAGGGTTCTGAAACTGTTAACAGGAAAAGCTTTATCTAAGTTCAGATTTTTCCATCAGATAATTGAAGGTTAAAGATGCCACTTCATTTTTAGGTTAAGTAAGAAATACATTTTAGAAAAACTCCCCTATTGTTAAGATGTTTGTCAAAAATAGCAAGATTTGTTTTGGTCCTTAAGTTTGTCAGTTTTATTATTGTCATTGAGGCTGTTTTGTTTGCAAGATTTTGCTTGTTATTTTTCTTTGATTGCTAATCCCAAAAAAATAACTGCAATATTTTTATTTCAATGGTATGTTTAACATTTTGTCATGTACTAACTCTTGAATAAAATCATTGAAAGTGATCATTCTACCATGCTTACAGCATACACTTCGTCTTGTTGGCTTCAGATGTTTCAAACTTTGAGCTTTGAAACTGTGTTTTTTTTTTCTAAGATGTTCTATCAGATGACGGATTCACCATGGTCAAAAAAAAAAAAAAAAAAAAAAGGATTTCCATGGGCATATTGGCACATATTTTAGAAATATATTTGAAAAAAGTAAATGCTATGAAAGCATAAATGTAAGGACCCTGACTGTAAAATAGTTTGTAAAAGGTTATGTTGAAAACCTTCCAGACTGGAACAAAGTGAGTTAAACAATGGCAAATAGTCAAAATTAAATTTCCTAAGGTGGAAAAAAATCATCAAACTGAACAATGCTGTAAAACTTGGAATTTTAAATTTTACATATAAATATCTCAATTGTAAAATATATTTCACTTCTTCTTCACGGAATAAGTGGAGTTTTAGTGACAAGCATATCGAAAAATAGATTACAGTTATGATGTTTCCCAAATAAACACAAGGCGGCGGTAATGCTTCTGATGGCCGGTTACACTGCAAGAAGATGGAAACAGAAGAAGTAGGAGTCGACCCACCGCGGCCTGATTCTGCTAACAGGCTATCGTTGTACATCGGGTTTTAGCTGGGCGTTATGTATTGTTAGTCACCGTATTCCGTGATGTACGAGATTTCACGGTAAGTCATAACTTAGCAGATAGTTTGAATTAGGTTTCAGTAAGTTAACTGTCTAACTCTTCAATAAAATTACTGAACGTCTCCACATTCCAAGTGTAGCGCTAGCTAGCAGGAGCTAAAGTTAGCCGTTCCGATCACAATAAGCTCACGAGTTTATTGTGTTTACGGCTTAAAGCTGTGTAAACTTTTCCGGGTTTCACATTTCCATCCGCTGATTATTGCCTGCTAATTGCGTCGTCTTGTGCGTAGGTTAAGTCCAGCTTAAATAAAGTAAACGTTGATTGCTGTAGCATGCACAGTGTGTCCATGTTAATTATCGCTGCAGCGACAGTGCCAATCTTTTACTGTAAAAACATTCATGTCAAGAAGATTTCTCTTTTAATAACTGCTAGAAAATCCTATCAATGCTTTGTTGTCCGTAATATAGTGGGGAAAATGTTTTTACACCGTCTGTGTGTCACGTTAAATCTAAACAATGAAACTTGCATGCATTTGTATATCTGCCAGGTGCGAGGTTATGTATTTTAAATCTGGTTTGCCTTCAAGATCACGTTTGGCAACATTATTGACTCTCTAGATTATAATTACGTAGTTTATTACATACATCCCAAGCACTTAAAAGCTCACATAAATTCTGCTCACCAGGTCTTCCTTTGTGTACATATAAAGCATTAAGTTAGAATGATAATTTACATGGCAAATTCTCTTCATTGTCGTAGACTGATGATAGAAAAACACACACAGCATGCCGTAACGAGATTCTGTATGCAATAGTTGGATAAAGTTTGAAGAATTGTGAGCAGAATTAGAAATAAGCACTTGCCTAACTCAGTATGGTTTTACAATGATAGAGTGCTCCAAGAATTAAACACCCAACTTTATTCCAATAAGGATTTGGATGTGTAACTTTGTTAAAATAGCAGGCTATCAGGTAAACTGGAAAGCAGTTATTCTCAATCATTAGAATTTTAGAGAAGTTATAGACAATTGCTTTTTATTATGATTCTCTTTTTTTTTGTAAATTTGTTAATGAATTTGAATTGTGCATTTTGTTTTCATAAAAAGCTCCCTTTCCTTTCTGTGTGGAAGGGTTTCCCCCGGTGTATTACAAGCCTGGCAGGCCACCAGGTTTTACTTGGCCCCCCACCAGGCTGAGTGTTTTATTTTAAATAGATTTTTTTTTACAAGTAACATTGGCAGTAAAGTCAGATTAAGCTAGGTTTATAGCTGACACTTTGAACTTAATCCTCTGTCCCTGCTTGCTCGTTGGTCTCATATGCTATTATTTCCAAATTATGATACAGACTTGTGCGTCTCCAAATCTTTTTAATTTTTAGCATTTTTTAACACAAAAACATGATGGACCGCTAGTGAACTGCCATAGTGTCCAAACCACTGGGCTAAACACATTTTCTGGGGAAACCCTGGTCTGGGCCTTCACTAACCAGGCCTTCACCTATTTTTAAAGTCTCTTGTTCACTTTTACACCTCCAAGATGGGAATGGAGCTTGCCAGACAGCTGAGTTGATATTTATGGGTGAAGTTACTGGCAGCTTGTCCCAAATTGTCAATAATTTGGTATATCCAGCAAAGCAGCTGAAACACTCGGATTTTTGATGCGGGTCTCAGTGGGTATACATGTATCAGAAACAGCACACATCATTATATTGCTTCAAATTCTAGTGTTGTGATTCTGACATATTGTTACTTCAATTGATATGGCTTCAATTAAGAAATTTAAAAAAAAAACTTGAAGGTTGTTCAGCTGGGCTGCACAGGTGTTAGCTCTGTTAGCTTTCCGCCAGAAAGTTCAGGGTTGATTTTGCCCACCTGGTGTCTGCCTGGATGGACTTTTTGTTCTCTCTGTGTATGCACGGGTTTTTCTGGGTACTCTAGCGTTTTCCCACATATCATATAAAAAATGTGACTGTTAGGGTAATTAATTGATCTCAATTAATTTGCGTAATGTATGAGTGTATGTGCACTGCCACTGTGTTGTCCTGTAATGAACTGGCGACCTGTCCAGGGTGTGCCCAACTTTTGCCTAATGACCCCTACAGATGGACACTAGCCCACATGACCCTTTATTAGTAAGCGTGTATAGACTACAGCTGCAAAACATGTCATATATCAGTATTCATTCACAAAGGACTATTTGGAGTGCAATAACTGTTGGCTAAAATATTTGTAGTGTTATGAATTTGCATTTTACATGCTGATTTAATATTTAGAAAGCAGATTGCTATAATTGCTACAATACATGTAGCAAAACACTTATTACTACTGTTTTGGTTTTGTTTTTTAATCACAAAGTGTTCAGCTTGATATTATGAAACCCTGGTCATCCTGTACAACAAGCTTCGATTGGTTCATAACTGGGCAATTTCATTCCTGAGCAGAACTGTCACAAACATTTTAGAGATTTCAGTCTGGCAATGAATGGGAAGTAATGCTGGCGCTAAAGTTCTCAATACAGAAAAGTAGAATACTGATAAAACATTGGTTATAGTTGTAGACTCTACTGGGCAGTAGAGTTGTAACTCAAAAGGCGTTGAGTTTATTGGAGTGATCAACCACCACATTTCTCCATCAAATAATTTTTTTATCCGATTCTTCAGCGATCAAAGTGAAGCTTGCAAGTGTTAATCCAGCATTGCTTATGGTTGCATAATATTGGAAACCAGCACACAGTATCATTGTGGGATAATATGATTATAGATTGCTGTAAGCTAAACAAAACCATGTTTATTTCTCTTTGCAAACATTCACAGCAGTGCCTTGCATGTTCTGCAACAACTAATTCTACACAGACTACATATGTCCTCTCCCTATCTCTTGTGTTATTTACAAAAATTGCAAGGTAAGTAGTGAAAAGTAACCTCTCACTGTTGTACCTAGAGCTCCCAAGGGAGGAACCCATGAAATTGGGTAGGTGAGTGGGCGTTAAGAAGAGGACATTACATGTTGGGCTCTTTTATAGCTGATGGTAGTGCTGTCACTCCCAGCCTAGTTCACGAATCATTTTCAAGCCAGCACTTGGACACCTTCTTGTCATCTCTGTTTTCTCTGAAAAGACTAAGACAGTAAGCGGTGTTGAAGTCCAGCTGTTCTGATTACTTTCTATTTGTAGCTGTTTGTTGGAACCGTTTTGTCAAAAGGGAAACTTATTCTGTGCCAGTTTGATTGCATTTATTGCAGGTTCAAACATGTGGCATCACATTTTTGCAAAAGAAAACTGACAAAGCAATCACAATATCGCATTTATTGATTGCATTTAATGATCGCATTTATAGCATTAATAGATCGTGACCGAATTCACTTCCAAAGAGTGTGCATAGCTCTGATCATGGGCATTTCCATCTATGAAAGCAGCATGGTGATTAGTACAACACGGCCCCGCCACCTTTTACAAACTCTCGCTGGAAAATTGCGTTGACTCTGTGTTTAGTGGACATTTTTGTCAGTTCAGAGTGGCAACTCCTCTGATTTATTTGACTTCCAGCTAAAAATGCAGTGAAGGCCAGCAGAAACTTTAGCCTAAAAGGAAAAGTAGAAGAGTGGGGGATGTGGTGTGGATTAAAAGTCATCTTGAGTGGTTGATTTGTGGGAGGTCAAGGATGGATGTCATTGACCCTTGTAGTTTCTCAATCGTTTTACTAAACAGTTTGTTATATGATTCCACATCACAGCTTCTGTCATTACACTAAGAGTGGGGGATTTGTGTTAGCCAGTACTGTACAGCCATATGGTTTTGTTTTTGTTTTTTAAATGGAGTCATCTTCGCTTAGATTTAAACAATGTGTGAAACTACCAAAATCATATCAATGGTTTTCATATACATTTGTTTTATTTCTCCAGGTGCTACAAAGTGGAAGACTTGAGGAGTTGGCATCTCATCATGTAGTTGGACAAAGAACATTCACTGATTGCCATGGACATCTTTGCCCATGGGTGTATAGACATTTAGCTGCATAATTAGGGGTTCAAAAGTGATGCCATCAGTACACGGACAGAATCCTTTTATCATGGAAAAACAGTCAGCTGTGAATACTGTTGCTTCAGCACAGTTAGGAGGAGAAGCCAGTGCTTTCATCTGCACAGAATGTGGTGATGGATTCAGTCAATACGCCAGTATATTGGCGCACATGTCTAATCATGGACCTTTGGAATCTTTTTCCTTTGATGGCTCATCTAATGGATTTGATATTCCTCAGGAATATGTGCTTCAAGAAAATGGTACGCTGATTGTTGTAAATGGCTTGCCTCAGTTGAATTCTGTAAGTTCTTCAAATTCTTCTTCTGCACCTATGCCTCCCGAAAGACTGTCATCACCTTTGCCGTCACCTGTTAAGCCAACTACTACAACTCAGAACTCGCAGCCCTTCTCAAACAAAGACTCATTAAGACCCAGGCCACCAGGCTTGAGCTCGGACGCGTTTCAACAGAACCCTTGCCGTTGTGAAATATGTAATCGTTCTTTTAGTACGACACAAAGTCTGCACCGTCACCAGCAATATGGGAATTCCGAAAGGGGCTTTCGGTGCACTCTGTGCTGCAAGATCTTTCAAGATAAAAGCAACCTCAAGAAACACCTTCAAGACCATTTCAGTGAAAAGACCAGATGTTGTGGTCACTGCGGTAAACGATTCCTTAAAATTGATGCGCTCAATGCTCATCAAAAAGAGAGTCACTCCATGCCCAAGGCTTTGGGTAAACCAGACATTAAGGAAGACAAAAAGTCGGAAAAGGCATATCCCTGCAACAAGTGCAAGCTGGTTTTCTTTTGGATGTCAGACCTTCAAATACATTCATTGTATCATTGCAAGGGACAGGAGCTTGATGTGGAGTTGGAGTCTGATTTTGAAACTGAAGAGAATTCGAAGCATTCTGATGATGGGGAGCTTGTAAACTGCCATACCAATGGTCCGTCCAATGATACTAGGAATGGAGGACGAAAAATCTCAAGAGATAGCAGTATTGAAAAGAATAAGCAACCCACATTCACACCGTATAGATGTGGCCTATGCGGGGATCGTTTTGAGAGGTTAGCAACTCTAAAGGAGCATCATGTCACACATCAAACTCAGGAGGAAATAGATGAGATGAATAAGGAATATCAAAAGCCCATAAAACGAGTTATGCCACCAAATACCAGGCGGAGAGGATCTAATCCAAATGGAAAACTTCATCCTTGCAAGCATTGTCATCGAGTTTTCAATCATTCTAGTAGTTTGTCTCGACACATGAGATATCATAAAGGCACAATGCACACTTGTGTATTTTGTGGTAGACATTTTCCACAGCGCTGTGATTTAAGAAGACATGTGATCATGTACCACAAAGCTGAAGGTTTAAAACTGTTACACTCAAATTCACAAAATGGGCCTTCATCTAATTCTGCTGATGATGAGAAACAGGCTAACACTCCCGAGGACAACACCAAAGGATCTTCTGACAATGAACAGACTTCCATAGAGCAAACTGGAAAAGCTGGCAGAGTTAGCTATAAATGTCAGGAGTGTGGAAAGAAATTTGGACTTTTGTGTGTGTACCAACGACATTTGCGCTATCACAAGAAAGAGCCCACTAAGTGTCCCAAGAGTCTAGCTGATCTTAAGAATTCGTCCTCTGAGGTTCATTTTCAAGATCACCTGGACCCTGAAGAACCAGATGATGATGGACAGAAATCTCCTGGCAGAGGAATCACTGTACATGAGGAACTACAAAAAGATAATGTAGAAGACATAGAGGAGGATGCTATGGACCAAAACCAAAATGAGAAAGGCAGTTCTTCTGAGGCTCTCTATGAATGCACTGAGTGCACTCAGACGTTCTCATGTTTGGACACATTTCTTGAGCACCAGGCTTCTCATGACTCAGAAGCGAAAGCTATTGTATAAAAAACAAGAGGTATGGATGGGGAATGTACAAAATACTTTTGTTTCAAATATACATTGAGAAGTCGGACAGACTATTTCTAACTCGCTAGTGTTCTTCCTCCAACTTGGATTGCAGGTCAGCTTGCTTCTCGTATTTTTTAGTGATATACATTAGAGTTCTTTCATTGTTTTACTTACGTCATGAAATTGGAATATTTTTAAGTGTATGCATATATTCATCCTTTTAAAAGTACATCATTGTCAAACATTAAGTTGTCATTAAAATGATCAAGATAACATGTTTTAGTGCTTGATGTTTTGCTTTGAGTCCCTATTTTCTGTAGTGACAGACTAAAACCAAAATATGTTTCTTGTGTACAATTTTCATTCCGTATGTAATCAAGGTATTCATGGCACATCTACTCTGGTTTGGGTTACTTATTCTTATTTAGATGCTAGTAAATTTAGTTCTCAATTCCTACATCACTACTGTCTAGGGAACCCACTGCTTACTCCATGTGGGATCAGCTCAGATCTAGAGGTAGAATTACATTACGCAATTGGAAGCCTACATGTAAAATACTAAGCAGCCTTTTTTATGTTTGTCGTAATGTATAATGGTACATCATTTACAAATGGCACAGTACACTGACTGTTATTGGTTGGCAGCAGTTTTCTTAAAACATATTCTAAAATAATTTCACATATTGGAAACTGAATAACTTGTCATAAACTCAAACTTTTTATGTTCAGAATTTAGTGGTTGGTGATGGCATTTTTTGCCATGAGTTTATCAAAAATGCTCAAGGTCTCCAGTAAGATTCGTTTGCTTCTGGTTATGTAGTCAACATTTTATGTCTAGTTGGAAATAGTTTTAGTCTACTTTTTAGGATTCCAAAATATAACGTTGTACGCACAAAGGTAGCGAGGACTTCAAACAATTCAAATTTTTTTATGTATAGATAATTTGAAATAAACCTGTGAAGACCTGTTGGGATGGAAAGATGCCTCAAGAATAATTTACGCTGATCCATTTTAGAGAGCTCGGGCCGAAGACCTTTGTTCTCATGAGATTTGATAAAAGTCTCTGGCGTAAGATCCAAAGCAGAAGCAGCACACCACAAGACAGTATGGTAAGTAGCTCCTTTTATTACGTATAGGTTATTGTAGGTTTTCAGGCTAAATATTAAATATAAATATTTAAAGTAAACATTTGTTTCTTTCAGTCGTGATAAGCCACTGAGTGTTTTGATATTTTGCTAATGTCGCCATTTGCCTTAGTCTGCTTCAAGGTTCTTTTCTGTAGTTGGACATTTTTGTAGTTACAACCTGGAACTGTAAGATGTTACCGTATCCCAAGATAATGGTTTGAATTGCTCTGATTGATGTCTTTATTAATATGCTTCTTTACCAAACAAAGTATTGTGTTACTATTATAAAGCCATTTGCCGAATGATCTGCTGCAGCCTTTGTAGAAGAAAGTTTCAAAAGATAATCATTCTTTCTTTCAGGTTTGTTTATATCAGTTGGAGCGTAAAATGTCTCCTGAATTACTGTGGCATGATAAAAACACCAGCTACTCTTCAAACCACCTCTCGCCATTCACATATCAGTCTCTGTAGCAGTCCATATCTTTCAATGATGCATGCTTCCACAATGGAGCTGGCATTGCAGAATGAAGTACAGACAGCAGCATAATCGAAAAAATGTGTCATAAGTTCCACAATCCATAACTTCACACATACTATGTAACTCTGGTTTGTTGCTACATCTCTTTACGCCCTAGAGATGTAATGAATGTGAACCATCTGCCACTCACAAATGTCACTGAGGCAGTAAGGAGTCTTCTTAATATCATTGTTTCGAGTGTTTGGAAATTTCTGAAAGCTGTCATTGGGTTGGTAATGTGATATGTTGCCATTTTTGTAGCAGGCCCAGTAAATGTCTTACCGCTGTTGTCACGTCTAAACTTATGGAAGGAAGGTGATCTATTGCCATTACCCTAATACAGGTGCAATAGCAGTAGTTATGTAACAGTCCATAAGGGAGGTTTTACCAAACCAGTTACATTGCCATCTTTACCAGCCTGGCTGCAGCTCTATAAGATTAGTGTCTTGGCTGGGGCAGAGAACAGAACCACTATTTTTTTTTAAAAAAAAGGTTTTGTCTGCTCTAGAGGACTTTATTTGATATTTGACAGACAGGAAAGTCTGTCTCTTGTGAGAGAGAGGGAAGACATGTGGCAAAGGTCATAAGGCTGGTACTTGAACCTGTGACATTTGGACTAACGCCTACATATATGGTTCCCACTTTGTCACTGCTGTGCCCCGAAAGAACCACTTTTGTCAAATACCATGTCTGTACTTTTGGAGACAAATGAGCTATTAAAAGACTGCATGTAGTTTAAAACCGAATTGATTTCTTCCAAATCGCTTCAAGTATTAAAATGATGCTCGGCTGCAAGAGACATACGGCAATTAAAATGCTGTTTAAACCTTGAGTGTATTAGTATTCATCTAAAACTTTTAAGTCAAAAAGAATTTACAAAATGGCTTGAACATAGAAAATGTTGGCTTTGCACTAGAATCAGAGCCCACTTAACATTGGAAACCTTCTATTTTGATATTACCAATTCATAAGGGATGATTGGTTCAAATAAAATCAGTAGGGTAGAGTTTTTGCTATGGCTTTGTCACTTTCTGCTTATGTTTAAAGTTCTCTTTAGTGAACTTGATCTGGCAATTCAGAAATACCAAGTGGCCTCATCTAGCACAAGCAAGATTGTAGAGGAAAAAAATGACTAGGATTGCAAGGCAGCAGGAGGTGTCCTTTTGGTGTCAATGTTAGTATTGCACATAAAATTTTCATTGTAAGTCTCCCCATAGCATTCTTTTCAAAACAATATTGGTATACTGTTAGTTGAGCAAATGTCCGGCAACTTTTAGATGGATCTCTGTTTCAACACACACAAGTCAAATAATCAGGTCATTAGCAAGACTGGAAAAATGTAATTTTATATACTGAGGAGGCAATTCAGCTATTTGCTTAAGTTGTGCATTGACACATCTAATAGTTGCGGAACACCAGACCTTGAAACGTGGAGTTGTAGACCCCTGATCTAGCACAACCTCTGATGGAGAGCCCTGAATGATGACTCATCTCCATAATCGCCCTGGGGCCAATGAAGCAATCCACAGGTGACTTGAAAGAGAGCTGGCCAGGCTGCCCTGAACGGAACCACAGCTCTCAGGTTTCCAGAGTGTGGTGGGTCTGGGCCATATGGGCTAATGGAAAGATTAGGCCTCAACCGTGCAGTGCAAACAGGCCTGAAGTCAGAAGATTCAAATCTGTGACTACCTAACATGGCAAGTCAGGAGAGTAACAGACAGGCAAACTTGTATCCCCTCTCACTGCATAGATTATCTAACAAAACATTTGGAGAGGGGGAAAAAATCACCTTACTCTCACCTTTAAGTTTGTCTGAAACTTAAAGGATGATTGACAAGAAAGTTATCAGTTTACATATGCCAAATGTATTTGCTCACCATTCAAACTGAATCGTCATTACATCGCCAAGTGAAATGGTTTTGGCTGCAAAGTGTCATGTTTACTATTGTATAGTTCACTCTAATTGAACTCTTAATGCTTCAACATACCACGACACTTTAGACAATTTTATGGTCGCAGCTTTGTGAAGAAAGTTGATGTTCAAGCGTAGTTGCGGATGAGTGCACAAAGCAAGGTTTAGATAAAGTATGGATAAACTTGACTTATCTGCAAACCCAATTTTTTGGAATATCTGTTTTCTGCATGAACCTATGAATAATACCTATACTTCAACCCTAGTTGTTTTAAACAACTAGATACATTTGGTGTTTTATGGTATGGACAGGCCAACGTGAGATGAAGAGTAGAGGCTGCGAACTAGGCCTTCTTGCCCAACATCAGTGTCTGACCTCACAAATATATTTATGGCATGATAGTTTAAAAATTCCCATAAACAAAAACGTAAGTTGTTGCTAAAACAAAACACCATTTCTCTTAATCACTCCGGGGCCAATGAAGCTGGCCAGGCTGCCCTGAATGGAACCACAGCTCCTGGGTTTCCAGAGTGTGGTGGGGCTGGGCCATATGGGCTAATGGAAATATTAGGCCTCAACCGTGCAGTGCACGTTGTGGACTGTGAGAGGTATCCGGAGTACCCAGAGAGAACTGCACATCTCAGAAAGAAAACTGCATTACTCCCTTTACAACATAGCAATATTTGATACATTTCATTTGATAAAATCTTTTAGTCTACTGGTTTATCAAAAGTCCTTTAAAAATGTACGCCGGTTGAGGTACCTTAAGTGACATTGATACAACTCCTAGAAAGAAGAAAATATTAACTGATTAATGCCTACAAAAATTCAAACAAGATTATTTTTCGGTAACATTTTCTATCAAGAGTTATTTTGTCTTTGGCATGTCGATTATATAGACACCTTATCACAAGCAGTAGGCAATACTCGTCCAATGGACAACAGTATATAAAAATCTGGAAGGGCATCTCCAGCCATTAGGGTAGCAAAGGTAGCTTATGTTGTTGGTATTGTGGGGTCTGTTTAAACTCGTTCAAAAATTGCAGCCAACCAAAGTCTTTGGTTGCCCCTAGATGCTGCCCTGTAACTCCACCAGGCCTAGTATTTAAAACTGGATGGTACTGTAACATTTGTTTGACTGAGCTAAAGTATTGGTTGGTTGCTGGTTTTATTGGTTTGGACAGATATTGGTCATTTACATTTTAATTCCATAAAAGGCTATCAATCCATCCATTGCCTATGTCTGCTTGTCTTTGCAAGGTTGTAAGCAGGCTGGTGCCTCTCTCACCATACCTCTTGTATAATGCACCTTGCAAGAGGCAGAGTACATCATGGACAAGTCGCCAATCCATCACAGGGCAAGAAACAACCCTGCGCGCACACATACTTTGGGGTTCTTTAGGCCACACTTGGTTTTGATCTGTAGGAGGAAATCGAAGTACCTTGAGAGAACCCACACGTGCATGGGGAGAAACAAAATACACCAGGCTGAGATTCCAACCCAGGATCTTGCTGCAAGGAAGGGTTAAAGACTTAAGTTTTTAATAATTTTTGCATGTTATAAAAGTAAAAAGTGAATGAGTTGATTTGGTCTTTTCAGTGATGTAGTGGAAAGGACATTTCCAAAACTTTTAAAATGTGGGAGGGGCTTCTTTCCAAGCCCATTTTAGTTTTAATTTTAAAAAAAGAGAGAAATGCTCAATCAATTTGTCTGTTCCAAGATCTTCTGAAACTTTTTTTTTTTACAGTTGGACCTCAATATCTTTTTCTATTTAGAAACTAAAATGAATCTCGATCTGTCATCCATCCACTTACCCCTAGTGCTGGTCGGAGGGATGCTGGTGCCTATCTCCAGCGAGACATTTTGGGCAAGAGGTGGGGTACACCATGGACAGGTCGCCAGTCCATTGCAGGGCAACACAGAGACAGACAGGACAAACAACCATGCACACACACACTTTCACTTAAGGAGAATTTAGACAGACCAATTAACCTGACAGTAATGATTGTGGACTGTGAGAGGAAGCCAGAGTACCCAGAAAGAATGAACACATGCACAGGGAGAACATGCAAACTCCATGCAGAAAGAACCCAGGCCAGGAATCGAACCCAAGACCTTCTTGCTGCAAGGCAACGGTGCTACCAACTGCACCACTGTGCAGCCCTTGTGGAACTGGCAATTCAGCTAACTGATAATTGAGTAACATTGCTGAAACTTTTGAATGACGCAAATTAATACTTTTAAGCTATAATGCATGGATTGGTTTGCACATAAAGGATGGTTATTCAAGCCTGTTCCATATTCAGTGAGCCCTTTTCTTCCTTCTCTGGCTGAATCTTTTGAATTACAGCGGTTGGCATGGTCCCACTTCATTAGGAAAAAGTATAAGTGCATAGTACACATATGATGGATGAAGATCATGTGGAATTTAAGTGGCTTATTTGACCTTTGTTGGGTCAAAGACAGTGATGTGGACAATGGTAAAAAGTTAGAACTTTAAGCATATCTATCATTTCCTAGTCATCTAAGTCAAGTTTTGAGATTGTGTTCCTTCACTGTACTTTTTTTCCCCTCTTTTTTTGTGACCACATTTTTTCACATGCCGATACCACTGTTGGGATTTTCTGAAAGACCTGCACTAGAAAAGGAGACTGGATTTTATGGAAGGTCATGCGTACAAAATTATTGTGTGCAACTTAGTCCTTTAAATGCCAAACGTCCGGACAAGTTAATTCAGGTGTCCAGTGACTGCACTTACTGGAAAAATATTGATTGAATGGCTGGGAAATGGTACAGAGCAGTACTGGAGTCCTTGAAAGGACCTTATTGAACCAAGGACTCCTTTCACCAGTCTGAGGTGCCTATATGCCTTCTGCAAGGAAGAAACTATGGGGCAACTGGTGAGAGGGGCTCACATAACTGGCTCCTCCGAATCAGCCAGGAGAATCAGAGATCAATGGGGTGGGGTAGAATTTAATGTCCTTCTATTCTTGACCTGACAAAATACCCCTAAAATGAGTCGCATAGCTAAAAAGGTATCACTGATTCAATACTAACACAGATACAAACTTTTTAATTGTCTTTGATTCTAGTTTTCAGTCATGATATATGTCCAGCTGTCAGCTTTATCACTGAACCATTTTCTTGTCCCACTTTGTGAACAATTGCTGTGGCTTACATGGCCTGTTTTGATCAGAAAAGAGGAAAAAATAGACAAAAGTTCAATATAAAAGTGGATTTTTTAAATTTATCAGCTGATCTCGAATTGATATCTCAATTATCCTTGTGGGCTTAAATTATGTGCAAGTATACATTTACAGTTGTGTGGTTCTGTATATGTTCTGTTCATCTGTGTCAGAAGGAAGCTTTAGGATTTTTTTTTTCTCCCAGTGTGTGATTTCTCTGTGATCCATTCCTTGCACAACCCTAATCCACTAGAGGGGTTTTCAAGTAGACTGCCACTAGGAAAGGAGCCACCATTTTATGGCAAGTCCAGCACACAAAATGGCTGTGAGCAGTTAACTCTTTAAATGCCAATTTTTAATTTTTTTAAAATAACAAATCAGCCTTTTGGTCTGTGACTGCAGTTAGGGAACCACCATAGACAGGATGGCTATGGGAGTGCACAGAGGAGTGCTGAGGCACTGGTGAGGACTTCACTGACAAATGGAATATGTGCCACTGCAAGCCGCAGAGCACATGTGCCTCTGCAAGGAGGGAACCATCATGTATGCTTACGGAGGGGAGCTGCGCTACCAGAGCATTAAGGGTGGACTGTGGATGATTTGCACAAATGAATTTCTGATATAAACTCATTTTGATCCAGTCTTGTATTTCGAGGTTGTAACATATGGATTGCTTGGTACAACTGTTATTAACCCAGCTCAGAAAAAGAGGTAGAGAGAGGCGAAAGCACAAGCCAACAGGAGACATTTAAAGGTGTCCGATGATCTAGCCCCTGATACCAGTATCTGGTTCTTGTGGGGTGAAAACAATGTTACACTACAAAGGAAAAATGTGAACTGTGTGGTTCTGAATAAATTCCTGGTCATCTGAGTCAGGACTGGGCTTAGAACATTTTCTCCCTTCAAGGTATTCTTTTTCTATTGTGATCCAGTTCTTGCATACACCTACCCCACCAGAGGGGTTTACAGATAGACCGGCACCAGAAGGGGAGGCGCCATTTTAAAGTCTTGCACACAAAATGGTGTAAGCAACTTAACCCTTTCAATCCCAACCCCCACACTACTCGACCAGAGGTTCTTGGGGGTTCCTGTGACAGCAGTGGCTTGTGCAATACAGACAGAAGGGTTAAGAGCGAGCACAGGGGAGGGCTTCAGTCATCCAAGGTGCCACTGTCACTCCAACCTCCAGTGGCTAGGTGCCTCTGCAGGGAGGGAACCACAGCGCACCAGTCCACGGGGGGTCGTGCAGCCGCCCCAGCAGCCAGCCCAGAGCCGGGAGACCGTTAGGGGGCGGGCTTTCTTGGAATCCCCGCACCTTGTTATTGGCTGTTGGAAGACGTGTTGTGTAACATACGCAAAAGTCCGTGCTCATTGTTCGTAAATACGCAAATCGAGGTAATCGAGGCGGATCTAGAGCTAGCTCCGCAGTCCGGCTAATTGCATGTTAAGTTGCCCCCTCGTCGAGGAGGAAAAAACACGCAAGGGTTTCTGATTGAGAGGTCCAGCATCGGCTCTGAGACCACAAAGGTTGGAAATTGTTTCCTGGCTGTTTTAATGAGGAAGAAGGAAGAAAGACGCATGTGAAGTGGTTTCTCTTTTATCCCTGACAAATAGAGAGAAAGGGCTGCTACGTGGTCGTTTCACCACAAAGAGCTGCAGCTGATAGACCTCAAAGGACACCTGGCAGCACGGACAAAGATCATCGCGGATCCGCGATCTGGTGAGAGCTCCTTCTGAACAAGCTGCTAGCTGCTGTGTTACAGCTAGCTAGTTAGCCCCATGCTAAGCAGTAAGCTAGCTTCGATCTGAGCAGCTGCAAACATCATTGAAAAATGGTCAAACACGTGGCCGGAGTCACCAAACTCCTTGCTGCTGTGGTTCTGTGCGTTTTATTAATCTTGACTGGAGTACACTGGTGGCATTTTAAGCACCTGCCCTCTGAACAGACTGACTAAAGCTACAGTAGTTGACCATAACATTCAAGCTAGGCGCTACCACAGCTTTCCAAGACGGTCCCAGTCGGTGAAATTACGTGCTATATTATCCTCCCAAATTAAGCCTTGCTCTAAGTTCAAATTCAGATCTGTGTCTTTGAGCTGATTGTCAGCTCAAAAACACAGATCTGATGCACACATTTACCTGGAAAATCATCTCAAATGCTGCGTTTTTTTTGGGTTTTTTTTGTTTAAATCTATTAGTTATATGATAGAATGTATCAGGTCTTATAACTACCTGAAGTGTGCCACAGAATAAGGACATGTTGGAGATAAATAAAACGTGGGGAAAAGTCATGCCTACTTATTATTTGTCTCACAAATGAAGTACTTGTCAAAGTTCTGCAGAACAAGGTCTTCAAACAGAAAATGAAGTATTTTAAACTCCAATCCATTGCCACCAGGATAAACACAGTGCTTGCTCACTACAAACACAAACTGACATTAAACCTTTACATTTTTTTTGCGGTATTAGTCTTAATGTTGCCATGTCCTGCTTTTATTTATTTTTTTATCTGGAGCATATTGTTAGACACATAAATAGTCAGCAGGTGTATGTAAATGCCTAAGATTGTAGCATCTGTAGGTCTAATAATAAAGGAATAACTTAAGTTAAACACTGTCAAATATATATGGTGGTTAAAATATAAGATATCAACAGCATATTTTTTCCTACTTTTTTATATTCTTTCTGATGATTTATTAATACTTTGCAATGCAGCTATAGTGTAGAATTGTTCAAACTGAGTTTTAGAAACCCCTTCTCCAATCGTAATAGCTGCACATGATGTGTATTTATTTTTATTGATGATATTTATTTTGACTCCCAGTCTGATCTCAGTGTCATTCTTACAGGCTGTTTTGTTGCTCCTAAGAAAAAATGAATATTTTTTTGTGCAGCCTAGATTTATACATTTTCCCATGGATGATAGCAATATGTAAATCTCAGCCGATGTTTATTTTATTTGAAAGATTTCCTTGGAAAAATAATCACCTCTTTAGCTTGTTTAGCCCATTATAACCATGTAAAATGTACATAAATGGCCCTTTTTACTCTGGTTACCTTCAATGAGATTCAGTGCAGCAAGTTGCTCTCAGTTGTGACCAGATTTCTAAGTTGGATCCAGCTGTGTGGACCTGTATTTGTACATCCACATACAGCTGTGCTGTTTAAGCCTGTAGCTTAAAAGGCAGTCGTCCCAAAGCTTGGCCCCCTGTCTTGCACATTTTCTACTTGACTCTGCAAAAGTCAAATAATATTAATTTCAATTTGGACCTCAAAAACATTCAGAAGATAGCTGGTTTATGAAACTTGGATTGGTGACTGACTATCTAGTTAAACAACACTTTAGAACAAACATCATTATGTAGACTAGGGAGCAAATGTGGAGCACTTTAAAGCATAATTATATTAGAAAGCTTTATGCCAAGCTTTGAATATCTCTCTGCACCATTTACATCCTTTATCAGACTATATTTCAACTGAAAGCCTACCAAACATCTTTCTGAACTCGACACCCCTTATGTGACACCTGTGGTCTGGAGATGACCCGTTCCAATGTTACTGCACATTAGTTCACAAGGCAAAGTCCATTAGGACACGAGCAAGTAATATGTAGAGAAACTTGACTGGTCAGAAACTTTACCTCCACCTGAAGACAAACCTTTGAAATGAGTTAGACCAGGGACTGCAAGCTAAAGCTGTCATTCATCATTGGTGTCTCACTTCACAAAATTGCCTCCTGAAAGAATGTTCACATATTCCTTGAATCACTCACCTCTAAACCATGTTGAAGACCTTTTCAGAACAGCTGAAACTGTTTTAGCTGCAAAGGTTGGTCCCAACGCCATATCAACTCCTTTGTATTAAACACATGATGTCATTAATGTGTAGGTCTGTGCAACAGTAAAAAAAATGTGCATATGTGACTGTGCCATTCTATTCAGACTTTTATTTTTACAAAAGAAAAATAATAATAAAACTGGAATATGCATCCTTTTCCTAAACAGCTATGTACTACTTTTTGTTGGTCTTCCATATAAAAATCCCCCCAAAATGGACTGAAGTTTGTCTAAATATAAAAGAAAAGTAGATATGTATCCATATGTCTGACTAGCTAAAATAGCATTTTTATTTTGAATTCTTTGTCTTTGGTAAATCATTGCTAAAGAGGTTTGGCATGACTCCCAAGACTTTCTGATTTTGGATCTGCTCTGACTTGCACATAGGCTAACAAGGAAATGAACTGGGTTTTTTTCTGAGACTTGTTACTGGTCAGAACTCATTGTTTCCTTAGCTGAATAAGATTGAAGGCTTGCCATTAATGTATCCAGTTCACCAGGTCTGGAGCCTTGCTCACTGTCCTCTGAGGTGTGACTGGATCTGTTCATTTTTCAGGAAGCTTTAATGTCACATACTTGAAGCTTGTGCTGTCTCCACAACCACAGCAACAATGTGTGCCTTGGTGAGCCACCATCTTGGTTATCTTCTATGTTCATTTGTCATGACAAATATAGTCTTTATCAACCACAAAAATGAATGTAAAATAGTGACTGCTATATCTGTCTGCTGAAAAAAATGGTAGTGAGTCTTATAGCATCAAATATCTGGTCTTTATGCAAGACTGAAGTACACAGTATGTACACTAAAGTTTAGGACTGGAAAGATTTACAATATTACTGGTTAGGTTTGCGGTTTCAGGTTCATGGTCTTTTAGGTTTATGGTAAATGGTCTGTGGTCGTATCGTGTTTTATCAAGTCCAGAGTGCTTCACATTGCATTCAGTCATTCACCCATTCACACCAATGGTGGTAAGCTACTGGATAGTTACAGAGGCAAGGCTGTAATGCATTGGTGCTACCAGGAATCTCTGACCACCAAAGCATTTTAAGTGCTTTGCCTAAGAAGTACTGTGGACTGTAGACTTAAGTACTTATGCCCTTGATAAATAAGTGCATACATACTTATTTATTACATTTATGTAATTTACATTTATGTAATTGTTGCATGCAAGCTACTCAAAGGTGCAGTACAAACTACCTCAAAATACCTAAAATAATTAAAAACATTGCAGGAGGTACCAGCATCCAATCATCTTGCATACTGAAGGATGAGTTGCATACGAGAGCTCCAGTATGCAGCATACTGAAGGACACGATGATAGATTGATAGATCTATTGTTTGGAGGACCATTGTACTCAACCTTTGATGATTACTCCAGTCTTGTACAATATTGAAGGTTTTTTTACTGATCGAAAAGGTTGCACCTTTACAGTTTCAGAAGCAGAAAATTTGTTGTCACATGTCTATGTCTGGACATTCAGGATCAAGCTAGATTGCCGAAGCTCTGGTTTTGACAAATCACACAAGGGAACTGTGGCATAGCAACAACATATCAAGGGCGCAATATGCGTCAGATGCTCCCCTTAGAGTTAACTTTGGGCATGGAGAGCAGTTCAGAAAATGTTTTTTAGGCATGTTAGGCTTTGGGATATGTAGTGCCCCGTTTTTGAACAATAAATATCCATAATGCCCTTATGTGAGATTTTAACAGGGCAACAGGGGTCTGATATTTTATTACAATGACACAAATGATACTGAAATTTATATTTCTGTAACTCTAAACAAAGTTTTCATACAAGCCACTATGATACTCTATGGAAACTTGGCAATGCTGGTACTGTACTTTTGGCAAGAATATTTACCCAGAGGTGTTAACAAAAGTATTTCAGTACCTAAAATATGTAGCAGATTCTTCCAGTACAACAACTTCCCTGCTTCTCAGAGGGCCAGACACTTTGGAAAAGTGCTAAACAAAATACTACATGATCATGTGATCGAGTGATCAAGGTCAGACGGTATTTCAACAAATCTACTTGGCAATTTAACTACCAACTTCTGTGCATCAGTAATAATGAAGAACCAAAGATGCTTTAGTTCAATGAGGAAAAAAAATCTGACATTTGAAATAAAACCACATGCTTAAAAACAATTCTGTGCCACCATCTCTGAAATATATGTTTGCAGATATTCACTAAACTAGACAACTGATTGAACTAATGGTTAAACGAGTCCAAAATCTTTCACCTCATCAGTGTCTCAATCCTTTTTAGCATCACATATTGGTAGGCACACATCAGAAAATGCATTGTTGCAGTTGGGTAGGATTTTATTGCAGTGGTTGTCCTTGCTTCACAGGTTAGTTGTAATGGCAGCTTAGTGATTTTGTGACTTTGGTCACATAGTGTGGGGATTCCTATATTACTAAATTTATTATTCTCAATGACTGTTGACGTTTTAAAATCCTTTGAGATAAGAGCAAAGAACTACTGTAATATTACTAATGGATTACCTTGAAGTAGGTAGCCATGAAGGTGATGGTGTTGAAACTTAACCCTAAGTTTAATCACTGAAAAGACTACTGAGAAGCAGGTAGGGATTGCATTCTTCCTGACTCAGGGTTTTTGGCATCAATTAGTTGGCTATGCTTTGAGACAGGCATAGTTAAAGAACATTTGCATTTGTCAAACATCAGTTCTACCCAGTCTGTTGGTAGCACTGACATCGGTCCAGTCGGTTCCTAAAGATAGGTCTTTGTACAGTTTTTCTGTCCTGTGATGGAGGATTCACATTCCAAAGCCATGTGCTTTCACCAGATGGGGGAGGGGAGGAGAAACGCAGTCCCTTGCCAAACATTTTAAGCTCTTGCAGGAAGCTGCCAGAACTGTCGGTCAGTAACTGGAATGACATAGACAAGAAATTCTTACATTGAGCCCATTGCACCGTACCCAGAAAAAGGAAACAAAAGGATGGTCGACGCCAGCCCTAAAGCTCCACTGGGAATAATCGAGACTTACAAAATCCAAAGCATTGTAATTTTGTGCTCACTCTTGCTTCTCTTGCAAGCATTCTAACCATCACTGCTTACCTGTTCCCACCTGATTTGGACCACCTGACCTTGTGATATCCCCTCTAGTCACACAACATTCTATTGACGATTCTTTTTTTTCCCATTTTTTCCTTTCAGTGGGTTTCTTTGAGGGGCATATGTGTCTAAAGTGCCTCTTTCAGCAGAGAGTGGTAGGCATAATGTGTGAATGACTTTCTCAAGCAAGTAATTCACACATTACTTGCGTTACTTGGCTTTTTGTTTGAGGGGAAGGTCTTCCAAAAGTAATCACACCTCTTTAACCCTTCCACATTTAATAACGTCATCATATTTTTCAATGTACTTTATTCAATAAATGAACAACACTATTGGTACGATAATGAAAGGAATAGTGCTAAAATCTTTAACATATATGAAATGTTTGCATGCAGAGTCTCCTGAGATATTACTTTGTAGAAGGTTTCACAGTCATTAAAGCTACAAGCCTGTGGGGAATGTCTCCACCAGCTTTGCACATCCATCTGTTTTTACCTGGTTAAGTATTGCAGGGTTGTGGTGGACCTACAAGCTCTGTCCTGTGTTCAGTGCCCAAAAGGGAGGCTACACCCTCCCTTTTGGGACACACAGGATCAACAGCACACACAAGGGGAATTTATAGCAGCCAGTCACATAGTATGCATGTTTTCCTTTTGAGTACCTGCTGGGATGAACATACAAGTTTCATACAAAAAACCTGGAATAAAATATGAAAGCAGGATTTGCTGCAAGGCAACTAGGCTAACGATGTCACCAACCAGCCCTTTGTTTGAAGTCTGAACTATTTTCCTAATCTTCTTCTCAAAGATTCAAGGTCAGAAAGATTTGAAGCTTGTATGACAATTAACTTAAGTATTTTCTGAGATTCTTAACTAGATTTAGGCTTTGATTGGGCCATTGTATATTCAGAGTAGTATTGAGTGATTGGCCCCTTCTCCCTTGGCAAGTTTCACTCCAGCCGGTTTGTGTCTGATTTGATTCTTGCAAAGAGCATAATATGGACAGAAACGTGAAAACATTGGTGGACCCTGAGCATGCGGTAGCAGTGGTTGACTCATTGATATTGTCATTTGCAGTAGCACTCAGCTTGAGAACTTTGAGGTTGTGCTTATGATGAACGATCACTCCAGTAGTGACATCTACAAACCAACCACTGTCCTCTTCTTTTGCTTTGCAGTGAGAGAGGTTTGACTGATAGACCCACTCACCGGGTCACTTCTGCATGTTTGCAATTAACAATAATCAACGTTCGACCGTCTCGCTGTATTTAATAACGTTTCAAACAAAAAAAAAAAAGTGGTGGCCAAAATTGAAATGTGCAGGTCAGACGTTTTAATGATCCACAATCGACTAGATTGTGGATTGTGTATTAGTCAGCTGTAATACTTGACAATGTTCTTCTTTTGGTTTTAAATTCTGTTTAAAAAAAATAAAAAATTATCGAGGTTATGATGCTTATGATGTGCCCCTAATTATAATAGTACACAGGCATCCACGAGCAACAGGATCTGTTGACTTTTAAAATAACAAAACAAGACAAAAAAATAACCAGTAGTTTTACTGATATTATGAAGGCATAGTCTGCTAATAACAATCGTTTCATTATTCTTGCAGATGGTCAAGACCAGCTTCCTCAAAATTCACATACCAGGAGACACCTTACCACCAGGTAACACTTTTGAGAATTTTGCTCCTTTGTATTATAGATATGTTTTGTCTAATGCATAAATTGTCTTGAATTTAGTTTAGTTAAAAGGAACGCATTATCTCTTGAGTAAACAGACAAAAAGAAACAGAACTAAGGACAGAAAGAAGTTGACCTATTTAAGAATAAAATTGCGTGATTACCAAAATGAATTCTAATATGTGGAGTTCACAAATCCAGACTTGGTGTAAACTAGAGTTGAGGCTTCTTCAGAGACAGTAGGAGGTGTTGCATTCCAAGTGCTAACTCAAACTTACCTGCACATAACCTAGTGGCTTTTTTCCAAAGTGTTACTCTTTAGTCATGAAACTGGTTCATCACTAAACCAGTTTCGGTGAAGAAGTAGTCATAGTGTTCACTGAGCAGCAGTTCGTTGTGTTTCCACCCAGGCCCAACGTGACCTTAGCCTCGAAAAGACTCTAGTCCAATCTGTAGCTGGATTAGAGGAAAAAAACCTTCATTCACCAGCCGGCACATGGTAAAACAGCCAATCAAAGCATTGTGGGTGCCTATGCAAGTTGAGTGTTGGGATGTAGCTCTAAATCATGTTTGTGACCAACTTCTTAGCGGCAAGGCTATCAACACCATTAAGACCATCTTGGTTTGCTGGATGCCTGATTTCATGCCTTTAATATTTAAACAGGTTGTGGTGAATTGCACTGAGACAGAACAGAACTAGACTTGAACCACGAGTAGTTTCTTCAGTAGAACCAATGCTTGAAAATAAAAGAACACTCTACTGGTTCCAAGAAAATCTTGAGGGTCGTTAGCCATGAGCTTTGCTATTGGCTGGAAAGGGCTTAGACCGATTGGAGAGCTAGCTGGTTCTAGATGGGGCATTCATCCACCCTTGTGTAATACATACAGTACCACACAGCAGTAAGGTCCTGGGGGGTGAGATGGTGTAACTTGAGCCCCTTCTGGATTATCAAATTTTTGTCATGTTGGTTAATGTTTCGTTCGGCTCTATCCAATTTCAGTGTGTGTCCATTTGCAGTGTATGAATGGTTGTGCTTTTGAGTTGTAATTGAGATATATTCATCCCATTGCATGTAGCGACAGCAAGAGCTGAGGAGGTCTACCGGGTGTTGTAAAGGGCCACACAGTGCTTTGTCTGGACAAATTAAGGCAAAGGGATCTTAGGGTGCATTACTTTGTTCACTAGTCCTGCCTTTAATTTAAGTAAAGGTCTGAAATCCAATATTTTTATTGCATGGATTGCTGTAGTAATCCATGTAATAATAATTATTGTTAGTTGAGGTCGAAGCCTAAATTGATGTTACATTTCACCCTCTGTCTAGGTGTTATATTTGCCTAAAAAAGCCCATATATTTAATTTGTCTTAAACACAAACTACCAAAATGTCAATTCAATTTAAATTTTGGTCTCACCTGGACACAGTACATTGTCGAAATATCACACGCTTGTTTAAATGTTGTTCGGCAAATTTTAAAAATATGCAAGTGACCAGGTAAACAAACCATGTAGTATGAGTATACTACATGAGAAAACTATGTAGTTTACTAGTTAATTCCAGATCTTTCTCAAGCTTTCCACAATGGGTCTTTGGTTCTTGGAGATCTGAAAGTTCTTCTCAGTCCTCTGGAGGGAGCACCTGCTCATGACCAGTTTATATTGCGGTGATCTTTCC
Source organism: Poeciliopsis paucimaculata (assembly GCA_903067055.1). Lineage (NCBI taxonomy): Eukaryota > Metazoa > Chordata > Actinopteri > Cyprinodontiformes > Poeciliidae > Poeciliopsis > Poeciliopsis paucimaculata. The sequence continues at coordinate 26,761 of CAEGAD010067874.1, forward strand.
TCTTCCCAATGAAGACCCCGACAGTGCTAACTGGGACTCTTAGAAGTTTAGAAATTGTTCTGCGACCAACAACCTCAGTATGTTCGAAAACAAGAGCGTAAAGTTGTTGAGAAAGCTCATTGGTTATGAGAGTCATAACATGCTGACTGTGTGTTATAATGGACTTTACCAAGCTCCGCCCACAACCGGCATAGAAAATCTCACGTGGTCGCTAGTCTCACAAACAAAGCCTTGCGGCGCTTTGTTTCTATGTAAACATGGGGTCTTTCACTTGGATTGATAGTCAGTTAGTGTGTCATTTCTGCTGGATTTTCACCAAATATCAGCTACAAAAATGGACAGAGGAACTAGCAAGGTTGTGTCATCTTTTTTGGATGACATTAAGGTGTTTGAGCCACGCGATGCCTCCAACATTATGCACGGCACAGCAAAATGCTTTCGGTCGATGAGGAAAACGGCAGTGATGAACCTCAGCATCAATATAGCTGTGGACAAGATCACTGATAGCCTTGCTATTGTTATAGCAAGGCTGGTTAAGTCGGGCATTAATCGTTTTGTACGTTACCTTTGAAATCAGTGGGTGATTCCTGTTTGTCAAATGTTTGAGTGTGCATCAGCACTGTACTCTGTGCTAGCGTGGCTAACACGAGGAACAGTTTAGTCAAAAGCCTTTTCCGCTAAAATAAAATCTTTACTGTATGTCAGATACACATTGCATATTGATATGTTTAGCTAACGTAAGACTGGCTTCAATGTGTAGTGTTGGTATAGTGTTGGTATCCTGCATACTGCCGTTATGCTGTACTTAGCTAACAGGTGTTCATGATGGATGTGTTTACTATTGATTTTCTTTTTTTCAGACAGAAAGAAAGCAAATCAATAACACTTACACCAGCACACACTCCTTTGTTCTTGTTGATCCTACGAAGCTTTAGCTGCTCATGCGGTTGTGCACAAGCTTTGATCATAGCAAGGCATTCTGCTTCTGATTTTGGAAATCTGAGTTTTAGTACCACAAATACGATCAGGATTCCTGATACCATCACTACAGATATCCCAATGGCAATGGAGAACCATTTTGTTTCGATTGTTGATGGGAATACTTTCTGCTGGTTTGCAATGTAGCCTGGCGCTACATTAGCTTGTGTTTTCTACTTCATGTGCATTAGCTTGTGTTTGTGAGACGGCCACGCACGTGATAGCCGCACTACTAGGTAGAATGGGCTTCAGCCAATGAAACACAGCCCCTGTGGTAAGGTCCATGAGACACCTTTTTAAAAAAAAAACCTTAGATTTGACTGAGTACACTGATGTTATTTTGCACCCAGAGGCAGGTTTGCTTTTTTAACTACTGGTAAATTTGAGGAGTTTTTCCACTTTATTGTATTTAATTTATTGACATCTCTGATTTGATTTCTAAGCATTTGAGCACTGGAAAGAGTGTTCCCTAAAAATGTTCATGTCAAGAACATTGTTACTTAGAAAATTGGTGATGTGTTAAATACTTACTTTAACAGCAATACTCTGACTTTGAAGAGACATGGAGTATTGACAAATATTCCTACATGTTTTTAATGCAGGCTTTCTACCAGATGAGACTCCTTTAACCTGGGATGGTGCTTCTTTGTCGAAATAGAGGTGAACAAATATTCTGTCCGCTGTAGGAGATTGGTTGTCAAAGATTTTATTAAAACAATTGTTTTTCTCTTGTCTCTGTCAGGATTGGATGCAAAAAACGATTTCTCCTGGTCCTGCTAGAGAATGGCTCATGGCTGGAATTCATACTTCCCAAACATTCCACCTCGTTCATCAGATCCAAGAAGGAGGACAGCGGACTCGGGTAGACCTCTGTCCCAACATATTGGAAACTTCACTGGACATTATGACTTCTCCGGGACAGGGGGCTCACGAGAAGTCCCTGTACCACAAACAAACTTCAATGCAAACTATTGCAGAAATAACAGTTTTGAAACTCCAAGATCAGACTGTGCCTATAATAGGTACTATGAAAGACAATGGCAAACTGATAGACAACAAATGGGAAGGGCTTACCCACAAAGATGTAGGAACAGAAATTTTCCCAATTATTCTTCAAACCAGTTTTCCTATCATTCATCATTTGCACCAGATTTTCATCATCCTAAGCAAGACCGAGACATGCGGAACATGTCATATTGTGGGAACTCCTCTGCTACAAACAACTACGCTGACACTGATGCAAGGGAAGCAAGGCCTTCATGCAAATTCACTCAGATGAATGTTTTTCCTCGGCCAAAAACGGACATTGTTTCAAATGAAAGCTCAACAAAATACCTTTACCCTCCAACTGGAAATCGAAATTCCCAGAATGCAAGACTGTGTCCTAATGTGTCAGAGACATTTTCAGTCAAAGGTTACAAGGAACACAATCACTCTTTTGCTACCTCTTCTGAAGCAAGGAAAAAAGGGAATGAATGCGATGGAAATGTTTATCATTGTCAAAAACAAAAGATTGACATGGACGAAGATCTTGCAAAAGCTACATATTCAGACTTCCAAATGACTGAGAAATGTTCTGGAGATGGAAATCGTCAGCATCTAGTGGACAAGGGGAATGAGCCTCTAAGCTTAACTGACTCAACTGGTGATCAAGACACAATTGTAAATGACAACATGCTGCAAAAAAGTCAGGCCTTAGAAAGCCTTTGGGAAAAATCAGACTCATTGAATGAGGAACTTTTTAATGAAAAAACATTAAGTCCAGTAAATGGCGAAGATGAACTAATAGAAACTGACCAACACGAAGGAGGAATCCAGAAGGATGCGTCTTACCCGCTGACTCTGATTGAAGCAAGTTCTTTAGATGGCAATGATGATGAGCAAAGTGAAAACATCTCAAGTAGCAACAACCCTGACTTAGAGTTCATTTTGCAGTTACCTGAATCACAATCCTGTGAAAGTCTTGGTGGGTTGAATGATGGTCATTCAAGTGACTCCAATGCAGGTACAAATATCTGTCAAGAGAAACAGAAAGATGAACAATTTTCAAATTCAGCAATGGAGGAAAAGTCAGCTCTTTCTCCAGATGTAGATTGTTGCAGGTCAGTTGATACGAGGGGCCAGTCTAATGAAAAGATGATTGACCGTAAAAAGAAAGATGTAGCCAGTGATGTAATGTCATCACATAGTTCAGGTACAGGTGAACATTCCCAAACTCACAAAGATGTTACAAGTACAGAAAAGTCAACCATGAATTCCCCAGTTTCAGATTGTTGTGGCCCCACTGCTATCAATGACAGCATTTTGAAGAATTCTAGTCAGAATAATTCTGAACAGATTTTTATTCATGCAGCTTCCGCCTCGCAACTTTCATCTCCATGTACTGACGTTGATCCTACTATAGAAATGGAAAAGAGCCCATCAGAAAAAACAACCCCAATTTTCTCCCAAGATGGTTGTACCCCTAATCTAAATGATTACATTTCTGATGACTTTGGTGACAAAAACCATAGCTGTGTGGAAGGTCATACAGAATCCCCACTAAATCAAGGTGATTTGAATACGAACTTGCATGCAGTTCCTGAAAATGAAAGGCCATCACTAAAGATTGAACCAAATTCTCCAAGTCAAGATTCTAGTCCCAATGTCACAAGTGACACCATCTCTGCTGATACTATTGATATTGTCAGAAATTCAGAATTCCCTTTAAAAGAAAATAGTTCAGGCACAGACTTGTATACTGATGAGGTAATGAGAAACCCACTAGACAAGCAAGCTCCAAATTCACCTTCAAGTCCAGAATCTAGTCCCAGTCCCATTCATGACACTGCATCTAATGATAATGATGACATCATTAATCATTCAGAGATCTTGCACCCTAATGTCTTGAACACAGATCTGCTTCCCAGTCACTCAGAGGAATGGACAAGTCCAGTTGAGAGCACAAAAACTACCTCCCATACAGATCCAGAATGTATAACCACAGCTTTGAAAACTGAAAGTAACACACAAGATTTCAGTGATCTAAAGTCTTGTTTACAACCCGATGCAGGATTTGATGTCAATTCACTGTCAGAAGAGAAATCAAAAAGTCAAGAGGAGAAAACAAATTCAGCCTTCTTCTCAGATCCCCACAATTCAATAAATGACAGCTTTACAACCCAAGAACAAACTGAACATGATTGCAAAGACTCATTTGGAAAGTTGGATCTCTCCTTGTCAGAACCAAGTTTGTTGTATGGGGAGCCTCTCTCTGGAGATGAGTCTTCATGTGGCGATGTTGAAACATACAATACCTCAAATCAACTTCAAGAAACACCAGGGAAGAGACCTGATGAGGATCCAACGGATCAATTGAAACTGCCAGCACCTCAATTGACTTCTTCCATACGTATGAGACCCTTCATGCACCCCGTTGTTGTATTGATGAACATGGAGTCAACAGATATAAATAACAGCTACAATTGTGCGGATTGCCTACACACAGCCAACAGTGTAGATAATCTAATTGAGCACCACTACTGTTGTCATCCAATGCCAAGTTATCAATTTTGCAAGACATGTAATGTTTATATGTTGAAAAATGAACAAGACAAAGACCATTTGTGTGGTGAGATCATCTCACAGAAGAAGAAAAACTGTGGTCGGCACAAGTGCAGTAGGTGTGGACTCTTATTTTTCCAAAAAGTTAACTATGTCAGGCATATGCGTGACCACACTGGTCGAACACCTTATAGGTGCGTTGGGTGTGGTGTGTATTTTTCGCAGTCTAGTGCTTTGAATCATCACAGAAAAGTTCCTGGGAGGTGCAAGCAAACTTTGTTAACTAAGAAGACAGACCCTGTTGTAAAAAAACCCAAACCAACCCCGAAAAATCTGGCTGAAAACACGTTATATAAAAGAATGACCCAATGTTATGTCAGGCTTCTTGACATCTCCAAAACAAATATCTGTCATTTTTGTGGCAAAAGTTTTTCTACTAAGATAAAGATCAAAAAGCACATCTACAATGTGCACAAAAGGAAAACCATGGCTTCCTTGTCCTATACAGAAGAGACTAGTTCTTTATACAAATGTCCTGTATGTCCGCGTCTTTTCAAGTATTCCTACAACAGGGCTCGGCATTTACGTTTCTGTGTCCGAAATGCAATATATGGAGGCAAGAAGAAAGTTGGTGACAAATATGTCTGTCCCTTGTGCAAGGCTGCCTTCACAGCAACATCCAACAGATATAGACATATTAAACTAACCTGCCTGAGAGAAACCATTAATCGCCTCGCAAGGGAAAGAGTGCGATTACGTCACACGTCTGAGATGGAAAATGAGCAGAAATCAAGCTCAAAAGAATCTGTACATATAACACAAGAAAACGGGGGAGAAGCAACACAGCAGGTACCCCAAAGTTCAGCAATGCCCCCCATTCGGTACAAATGCAATCACTGTCCAGCAATTTTTTCCCATGCCTCTGGAAAATATAGACACATGAAAAAACACGAATTATTTAAGCACACTGGCAAAATAATCAAGTATAGGAAATCAATCGTCCCCAAACCATCCTCTTCAGATGACACAGTAACCAAAGAGAGCATCAGTCAGCCAGACATTGCAAAAGACTGCCCAAAACCTACTTTGACCTGTCGCTTTTGTGGACTATATTTTCATGTTCTGTCTACACTAAAGAAACATGAACGTAATCATCGTGGCGAAAGACCATACCGCTGTCTGGAGTGCAGGAAGGGATTTAAGAAACTTACTCATCTGATTAGTCACAGAGTTGTCCACCAGAAGAGGATACAATGCACAGTTTGCAGAAAGATTCTACCTACAATTGGAGATTTGATCCAGCACAGAAGCTCCCACCCTAAAGAGAAGAAGGGAATGCTTCCGTGCCCAGAGTGCCCGGCGAAGTTTCAGTATCCGGTATATCTGTTTAGGCATCTCAAGACACACAGAAATAAAGACAAATCCATACAGAAGTCTGAAGGGAAAACTCTTATGAAACTACAACAATCCTCGGAATCCGTCAAAGAGAAGAAAAGCCACAAACTGTTCCAATGTTTGTTGTGCAGAGAAACATTTGATGATGCACAAATACTAAGAACACACTCCCTCACACACATTTCCAAATCTTCTTTAAACCAATGTCCATACTGCAAGAATAAGTTTACAAGTCGTCATTCTCTGATACGTCACATGGTTAAGCACACCGTGGAGAAGCCTTTTTCCTGTGTCAACTGTGGAACACAGTTTCATAGATCGATATACCTCAAAATTCATTCAGAGACCTGCGCACCTCCAAGAAACAGTCCCCCTAAAGAAGCAGACACTAGTAATCTGATGAAAAAACGATATTGTTGTACAATTTGTCCCCGGAGGTTTTGGAAAAAAATCCGTTTACAAATGCATCTAATTGCCCACAAGAATAGGTCACTCCATCGGTGTACAAAATGCAGTCAGTACTATGGGGTAAACGTGATTGCTCGTCACAAGTTGCTTTGTATCACAACCCCAGAGAGCTCCTCTGCTGATCAATCAACTAATGGAAGTTTTGAATCAAACTCGATCCAAGTGAGTCAGAAAAGCCAACAAACGCCTTCAAACTCCATTGCAAACAACCTGTTCAAGCTTAAGTGCTCCTACTGCCCAAAACGATTCAGGTACAGATCACTTTTACTTCGACACAGTGTTACACACACTGGTGTACAACCGTTCAAATGTATGCACTGTAACCAAAGATTCAAGAATCAAACTCTGTGTGTAAACCATGAAGCCTTTTGTGACAGTGGGTCAGAAACATCTCAGCCAAAACTCAAAATGAATGCTGAGGCAAATGTGGCATCACAAAAATTCCCATCAGAAGCTGAAGGTGAGTTGAAATGCAAATTCTGCACCAAGACCTTTGTGAAACCACGAAGCCTGAGGCATCACATTCTGACACATAATGAGGTGAAGCCATATCGTTGCAAAGCCTGTGACAGCTGCTTTTCACGATATGATTATCTTAAAGTACACCAGGCTCTGTGCAAAAATAAAAAGACACGGCTAGAGGTGAGAATCCCCAAGATCAGTCTGGAGGATATTGGAAAAGGTTGGCAGAGTAAATGCTACCTGAGGCCTCTTGGTGAGCAGGAAAGTTTTGAATGTAAGGTTTGCTTGAAAAGATTCCCAACTGAGAGGAGACTTTCCAGACACAACACTATGTTCCACACTGTAAAGAAATTCAAGTGTTCATGTTGCGGTTCAGCCTTTTCTCATGAAAAAACTCTGAAACACCACCAAAGGGTGAAAAGATGCAAAAGATCAAGAAATGAATCGCATACTTCACTACAGGAAAGTAATCAACCAACTGACAATATTGCCAAACAACTTGATGGCATAAGGAAAAAAATTATGGTGAAAATTCATCCGCTATTTAACAAAGACTTGAAGTTTGTATGCAGCTACTGCCCCCGTGCTTTCAAAAACAGCTGGCAATTAAATGTGCACACACGGTTACACACAGGCGAGAGACCATATTCGTGCGAGCATTGTGGAGAGAAATTTATAAGAAGTGATTATCTTGTACGTCACTATCCCAAGTGCAAGGACGCGACTCGGCCAGGCGGTGCTCTCTGTGACAAGTGTGGTGGATTTTTCTCTGAAAAACAACTTGAACACCACAAAAAAACTTGCATTCTAATCTCAAGCTCACCAAACAGTTCTAAAAGCAACGAGGCATCCCCTCAGAGCCCACCAAAAGGCTTTTCATGTGCATACTGCAGCTCACGATTCTTGCTGTTTTCGCAACTCCAAGAGCATTTCTTAAGTACACACAAGCTGGAAACGGATGTTCAGCCCATGACAGCTGCTCCACTGCAACAACTTCTGTCCAATATTCCAAAAATTAAAGAAGAGCCTGTGGATGAAAGTTATGGAAAAGCATCCAGTAATCATCCTGGTGTGTCATCCAAACCAGGAGTAGCTCTAATGTCTGGCACCTCAGATCAGTTTGTCTGCCAGAAGTGTAACATGTGTTTCAGTAACAGAGCAGGACTAATTGGTCATCAGCGTGCACATGCAACAAAAACACCATACAACTGTAAATACTGTAACAAGGGCTTTTGGAACAAGACTCAACAACGCAATCACAACAGAAAATGTAGAAATGTTACCCAATGCCTGGACATTCCTGTTAAAGCAGAGATTGATGATGAGTTTGTCTCCAAGTCCAAAGATAATTTCAGAACAGCAGCAACAACAACAAGAGCAATTGTTTCACCAATTAATGTCCCCTGCAAGGAAGAGCCAGAGGATGAATCAACACAAAGTTCTTATGGAAATCAGGACAGCAGTACCAACTCCAGTGCAGAAAAGAAGACTGTACAGTACCAATGTTCAGAATGCGAAAAAAGCTTCACTGATGGTCTATTGCTCATAAGTCACCTTGAAGATCATGGAAGGGAGGAACAAGCGAGAAGATCAAATAAATGTTCCAAGTGTGGACGAAGGTTCTCCAATCAAGGAAACCTGAGAAGACACATGAAACTGCATATGGCCCACCAGAGGTACTTCTGTTCCCTTTGCACCAAGATCTTTAGCACTATGTCTGAGCTTGAAAATCACAAAGCAAGTCATCGTAGTAATAAACCCTTTTCCTGCAAATTGTGTGAGCAACAGTTTTGGACTAGACTAGCCTTATGTGAACATTACAGTGGAGAGCATGCTGATGAGATATTTCATTGTCAGTACTGCAGCAAAGTGTACGCATCCAAAAGGTCACTGTATAGACACTATAAAAAATGGCATCCAAAAGAAATTAGAGAGATTAGGAGTTCAAATCTGCAAAGGGTAGGTGCTGACCAGCAATCTAGCAGTCATGTAAGTACCAATGGTGACAGTGATGAAGATCAAAACCTTGGCAGTGACAGCGACTCTGACTCTGCCCCTTATTTCCCATGCCATGTGTGTGGGAAGACGTTCCCAACATCTGAAAGTCTTGAGGATCACCAGTTGTGTCATCTGGGCAAAAAGCCACATGAATGTGCAGAATGCGGTAAATGTTTCTTCCAGGCATCCCAGCTTCAGCAGCACCAGCGAATGCATAAGTCTGAGTTTCAATGTCAGACATGCGGCAGAGGATTTGTTACGCTCTTTGCGTTACGGAACCATAAGCACTCTCATGGGAGGAGTCGTCCATTCCGTTGTTCCAAATGTGACCTTGGTTTTGCTGGACCCATACAACTAGCAGAGCATATGTCCACCCACCGCGAAGAGAGCTTTCCATGCGATATCTGCAATAAGATTTTCCAGTGTAAAAGCAGCAGAGCCGAGCATCGGAAGACCCACTCAGTGTTGGGTGACGGTGCCTCACCTTCAGGTTCAAAGGGAGAGCATAAACAGACTAAAAGTGTATTTGGACATAACATAGAGTTCAGGTACCGCTGTGGCATCTGCAATGAGCGATTCAGAGATCCAGAAGAACTCTCAGAGCATGGCTGCTTGGAAGCTGGAGAGCGACCCTACATTTGTACAGAGTGCAATAAACATTTTCTTCATGCATCTCACCTGAAGAAGCACCGGAACACCCATCAGCAGTCATGGTCTGATCGAGAATATCCGTGCAATCAGTGCAACAGTAGTTTTTCCTCCTCTCAACACTTTCTTCATCATCTTGAAACCCATGTTGGCACAGCAACCGGAGATGTTCAAAAACAAGACTCATCAGATGGGTTCATATGTCCAATTTGCCACCAATGTTTTTCCAGTGCCACAGAACTGATCCATCATTTTCCAATGCACCCTGATTGTGCACCTGAAACGGAAAAGGCTGAATTCGACGCCACTGAGCTTGAAGGACAAGAACTGCTTCAGCCTACAACACCTGCTGAATATGAATGTTCACTGTGCAGTGGAATCTTTCTGGGGAAAGAGGCTCTTTGCAACCATCTATGTACCTTGCAAGACCTGAAAGAAGTGGAGAACACAACCTCCGATCCAGCTGTTGCAAGTTTAGCTCATCAGGCTGCATGGGACGAAGAGGAAGTGGATGTTACTGGAGAGGACCTGTACAAGTGCCATGAGTGCACAATGCAGTTCTCTTCTAAAAGCAGCCTCCTGGAACATCAAAACAATCAACACCCCAACAATTGGAAGGAGTTCAAATGTCAGACCTGTGGAAAGACCTTTGCCAAGAAACGATATCTCAGAAAGCACCAGCTTCGACAACATGGTTCTAAAGAGCATGCTACCACGACAGCCGACCTGGACAAGACTTTCAAGTGTGTCCAGTGTCGAGCCAGATTCTACACAGCCCAGGATTTATCTAACCACATGAGACTGCACGCTGAAAAACAAGCTGGAGAGTACCGTTGTGACATGTGCTACAAGTCATTCAGCAAGCGGGCACTCCTTAGACAGCATCAGGAAAGCCATGTTGGTGAGGTCGTGTATGAATGCACAGAATGTGACAAAGCTTTTGCTTTTCCCCACCTGCTGGAAGAACATCAGCATTCTCACGCTGCACCCTCTGAGTAATAGTTCCAGATCATCACATACATCTTATTGTCTCAAATTAACTCAAGGTATTTTATGGTCCCCTTCATGCCTTACTTGCGTGTTCTTCCAACTCTTTGGACCTTACTTGTTGTATATTCATAAAGCACTTGACTTTTGTCAGTTTGTCTTTTTAGTTAAACGTCTTAGTTTCGGAGACAATGTTTGTAAATCTGTGTTAAAATTGTTGAATTATTGTTTAAGAAAATACATATTGACCAATACGTCTTGGTTAACGACCTAAATTTTGAGGTTTAGCATATTTGATTCACATTATGTAAATTTGGATTTACCCTGGTTATTTTATTCCTTTTATCCCCCTTTCTATGCTATTATTATTCCTGTACAATATAATTTTGTAATTTTCAGTTTTTCTTGTATGCCTTTTACCAGTTTCTTTTTTGATAATGTGAAAAAGTCTTGTACAGACACTGAAAAGATGCTTTAATGGAATATTATTTTCACCACCTGATTTTTTTTTTTTTTCTTAAGGAAATTAGTTAATGCAGTAAATTCAATTCTAAAATCCATTTGTAGGTCTGGTTTGTGTCTCTGTCTTCCTTTTCACTAAGAAGCACAATAATTTGATGTAATTGAAGGATTCTGATGGGGCTTAGAAGCATTTGGAAGTGCAGAAAAGGTAAAAATACAACTGATGTGGTTTGTTTTTATTAGTTGTTACATAGATGTGGGCCAAATGAAAAGTATGTTTTGATATCTGCTTAAAGATTTTTTTAAAGGTAACTGTCGTGGAAAAACTATTTCCAAACACTGTTCAGGTAAAATCACTCAGTCAGGTTCATTCATGAATTGTGCACAACTCGGAGAGCTCATAAGACAATAATGAAATAAGTCTGGATGAAAAGCTCTGCCAGGCAGAGACTGCACGTAAGTTTTATACAAAGATAAAGGATCCAAAACATGGGAAACAGTCAGGTTCCCATGCAGCTGTGTGAAACAACTTCCAACCTTGCACATGTAACCCAAATAGCATTATCTTGGTGGGACCATAGAAGAAATGATAAAAAAAAAAAAACATATAAAAATGCAACAGCAAATGTGACCTTATTGTAATTTTTTTTACCACAGTAACTAATCTGATATGTGTGCCTCATCAGGAAAATGTTAAATATGTAAAGGCTCGTGTGAAGTAGTCATTCTACAGAAAAATGTAAATTTGAGGGATATAAATCTGCTGAAATGTAATTCTATATAAACAAATACAGCTTTCAAACAACTAGAAAAGTTTAGTAAATCATAAAAAAGGTTTACTTTAGTTCCCTGTTTATTATATGTATAGTTGTTCAAAAATAATAGGAGTCCCACATCAGTAGCAAGACAAATTACTCCCACATCAGTAGCAAGACAAATTACTGATTTCGTTAAAATTTCAACTTCAGGTTCAGTAAAGGTGTAGAAAACCTTTACTGACGATTCAGTTCTGTGAAACAATCATTTGCTAAAAGGGGCATGTTCAGTTAGTGAGGTCAACTAAAAACCTCACTAATGAACTAGTGAGGTCATTAGTTGACCTCACTAATTGAGAAAAAATAGGTATTAAACAGATGGACCTTATTTAAGGATCAAGGCAACTGACATGCATATGCTGACTGCACTTGTTCTTGGAAAAACAGTAAAATGGATAATTCAAGACACTGTACAGAGGAAGAGCTCTTTAAGAAATTAGTAAAAGACGGGAAACCCATAACTAAGTGTAGAAAATATCACTTTAAAATGGCAGCCAAAACTAGGTGAGGAAGAAGAAAAACGACTTTGAAGGGATTGGATAATAATCAAACTGGCAAAGGCTCAGCCAATGATCAGCTCCAGAAGGATCAAAGAATATCTAGAATTGCCTGTGAGTACTGCAGCAATCAGACCACATCAACGTGAAGCCAAGCTACCAGCAAGAAGCCCTTGTAGAGTCCCATTGTTAAAAAAATATAGGTGCTAAAGCAGTTAAAATTTGCCAAAGAAGACATTGACGTCTTAAAAGATCGACATTTTGTGGACTGAGGAGTGAGATTGTTATCTTTAGGTCTCAGGGCCACAGACGGTTTGGCAGACAAACACTGGATTTAATCCACAGTACAGCATTGGTCCTATTTATCGCTTACCAGGGATGATGGATCAATTTGAGTAGAGCAGAATACTGGGAGAAGTCATGTTGCTGTATGCTGAAGAGAAAATACCCTTGAAATGTGTGTTTCAACAAGACAGTGACCCCAAACACACCAGCAAGCGAGCAAAATCATGGTTACAGAAAAACAGAATTCAAGTAATGGAGTGGCTAGCACAATTCCTGGACCTTAATCCCATACACAACTTGTGGACTAACATAAATATGCTGCATTTCTTTCAAGAAATGCAGAGAAACAGGGGTTATGCAACTAAATATTGATTTATGATTCTCAGGAAAGTTAAATCTTTTCTCAGTTTTTACGGAACATTTTTGAATTTGTAAAGAAAGATGTCAACACGCTGCTGTTTTTTGGCCATCCTATTAACTTTCTGTGTAATATTCAATTACTTTTCCCAATTTTCTTGCTTTGAAATAGAATGTGCAGTGTCCCCATTGCATTTGTGTTTATTAACACAACCTGAAAAGGTGAGTAATGAAACACAGTCTGTCCCTATTCTCTATTTAGTCCTGTCCTCTGCATCCACTGCCCTCACATCAACCAAGTCTAAATCCTCTTTCACCACGTCCATAAATCTCCTTTGTGGTCTTCGTTTCATTGGTTCTACCATATAGTCACTTGGATTGATTACAGATCCTTGCCATACTATTAGATATTTTGAGGAAAAAAAATTAAATGTGTCATTTTCTTTCATTTTAGAATTGTATTATTTGTGTTCTTGTGTCAAATCAGACCCCAATAAAATACATAAAAGCTTATTTATTATACTGCTCTTATTGCAAAAGGTACTGCTAAGTATTTCATCATCACTAAGTTCTTTGCAGACCTCAAAGTGCAACCTTCCACACATCACACCACAGATCTGCAAACCAAAGTGCCACTTGCCTCTGCTTTGGCATTGCCTCTTTCATATCTCACTCAGATATAACCTATCTACCTACATAGTTTTCTTATACCCAAGTTCCATTATTTGTCTACTATATCTGTCTATCCTTCATCAGAGTTCTCAATCTTGTATCTATTTTTATTTCACCCACATCCCAAGTGAATCCAGCCTTGATTGCACTGATTACACACTGGGAAGATGTAGTTGTTTTACCCTCCTCTCCTGCCTGGAGCCTCTCTTTCTCTGTCTGTGTGTGTGTATCTGTGTGAGAGGTTTTGATTGCAGAGAAAAGATTGGTTCCTGAGGACTGTGCAGAGTCCCACCAGCTGCAATGGCTTCTGCTGGAGAGCTTCCTTGAATTAATCAACCCAGCCAACATCACTCACAACGCAGACTCTCCAGCTCTGTTTTTTTTGTTTGTTTGTTTTTTTGTTTATTGTTTGATATTTCTGTGTACAACTGATTTCTTTTTCCTTTTTTTTTTTTTTTTTTTTTGCTATTAACGGTGTCAATGAATTATGACAATGTGGAAAAACAGATTTAACCTGCTTAGCTCAACTATCTTTAGGCAGTTTCACCCATTTTTCTTTGCAGTTCTTCTCGAGCTCCAATAGGCTGGATGTATGCGCAACTGTTTTCTGGACGCTCCAGAGATGTTCAATGAAATTCTCGTCTGGACTCTCTGCTCCAGAACGTTCAAAACTATCTATTTTTGTGCTGATAATGTTTCACAGAATCACGACAGACCACAGAGACACACAATTTAGCCACAATCTGTTACAGAATCACCTTGTGCAACTTTTTGCTTAAGCCTTAACAAAAATGCTCCTCACAATGTGGCAGGAATATTGGAGTTGAACAAAGACTTTAACTATTTCATACAACTTATTTTTAAAAATCCTGGTCTATCCCTTTAAGAGCTGGCTCTAGCACTGAAATGGGGGGGGGGGGAGGACAGAAGGCGGCGGGGGTTGGTTGGGGGAGGTTTGTGTGCCTTTGTCTATTTCTTGCCCCCCAAGCGGTAAAATGCAGTGACCGCCCCTGCTCACTTGACCTGTCAAATTCACTGTGGGGCTTGGATACAAATGCCGTCCAGTGCGCATGCGCCGTGCGCAGTATTCCGCGCCTTCTGCAGGAGCGGTATGAGCTCCAGGGCTCGGTGATCTTCCTCCTGGCACAGCATCACGTTTGTTCAGTACCGAGCCCAGCTGCCACAGTCGCGGTGCTTCCCCCAGAGAGACCAGCCTTCGCATGGCTAGATGTCTGCCGAGCCCACTGCTCCTCTCCCTCGCTGCCTTTGTGGTTGTTTTTCGACAGAAAACTCTCCTCTCCCAGTAGCTGGTGAGTGTGTTTGGGTGCGAACGGGCTGCTCTGGTCCAGGAGCTCCGTAGCTCTCCAGCGCTGGTTGTTTCCTCCCTCTCGGGCCTCCTGCAGAACGTGGTCAGCCTCGTCCTGCCCGTGGTTAGCCTTCACTCTAGCAGAGATGTTGGAGGACAGCCTAGCGTGAAGGCTAGATGCTAACCTAAACAATTGCCGCAGAGAAAACGGAGCACATTTATAGCAGCTCTTCAACTTAAACAGGACGAGTCAGCACTTTATTTACAAGAAAAACAAGCCATTTAGCGATAGGTTGAAACGTAAATGTGAAAACCTGTTGTTACCTCGGGGGTTTTATCCTAATTAGCCAGCTAACCTTGCTGCTCGGCACTGTTTATTTATTTGATGTGTTTGTGTTTCTGCTCACCTGCAGACTTGTGAATTAGCTTAGACTTCTGAAACAGAAATGTGAAAGTCTAGATATTTTTTTTATTTTTTTTTTTACATTTTAAACTAATTTAACTAATGAATGCTTACGCTTGAAGCTTGATTCTGAACGGCCCTTCTGCACATTTTGCTCCGAGGTGTGTTATTATTATACTAATACTTCCAATAGTTGCACTAGTTGTTTTTTTTTTTAACCCTAAACCGTTTTGTCATAACTAATTTAGTGCATTTGATTTGGATTTAAGTGATAGACCAACACCGTATATTACATCATTGTAAAGTGGAAGATAAATAATACATGGTTTCTCAAAAGAAATCAGAAAATTGTGGTTTGCATAAGTGTTCAGCTCCCTGCACTCTTGATACCTCAACCTAAACTGTCATGCTGGGGAGGGATAGCTGTAATGGCATAAGCAGGCAATAGGCTACGTATGATTGAAAACATGCCATGATGATGCATGGTGGTAGCTGTATCATGGCTTGAACAGTCACCCCAAAAGAAAAAGCAAAACTTTCAGTCTGCAAAGCTAGTGTGGACCTTTAAAGACTTGCAGTCTCGCTATTTTACACATTAGGAACTCAAAATAATTAGAAATGCACAGTTTGACTTGTATATATTGAATAACTTTAAAACAGTATGTCATTCTCCCCCAGTTTCATGTAAGGCACAACCTTTTGTTGATCCAACACATAAATGTGTTGCAGTTTATGGGTTTTGAATGCTTCTGTTTGGAACTTGTTCATCCAAGCTGAAATAAGCTGGAAAGAAATAATTGATACTGAAATTATTTGGATTTGGTGCTTAAGGGGTTGAAATGAAGTTGAAGACTTTATTCAGTGTTTCTCTCGGCACATATGAGAATAATGAATTAGAGGAAGAATGAGAACGTTCATAAGCATTATAGCTTAACAGCAAAAGTGAAATACAACAGAAAAAGACATGGTTTGCTCACCTTGAGGAAGACTGAATGTAGCCACCATGTTTTGTAGTTGAAGCTGAGGTAGATGTGTAGAAGCTGGGTCATTTCTCTTTTTTTATTATTTGCGCCTGTGATGCACAGATCAACTGCAGATCTTGATGGATTGGCAGTTTCTGTCCATATCAAAAGATTTCAGACACCCTTCACAAACCTCCTGGCAAAAATAAAATCACAACTCTTAGTAATAGTAGTCAGATTTACTTTGCTGCCAAACTATTAGAATATTTGCATTCTGTACTTCATCTCTGAAGTACAGAAATTGTACTGTGAAGCAAGAAATGTCATCAGTTCTTTCTTGGACCTACTCTGGCTTTTATGACAACATGAATTGTTTAAGGCAGTGTTCTCATATTGCAAATTTTATCTGTGTCTCTGCTTCAGCACTCCTGGCTCCAAGATAAGCTCAGTAGTAGAGCTCTGTAGAGTGAATCAGTTTTACCATTTAATTAAAGTGTGTAGGACAAGGGGCCCATCTAAAAGTTGCAGGACTCCGAGGAATGGAGTTTGACACCTCTGGAATACATCCTCAGTGCATTCAAAGCTTACTGAACGCAGAATGAAAAGCGTCAGTGAATGAGCTGTTTGTTAATTAATTAATTTACTAATCAAAAAAAAAAAAGGGAATCTTCGGTCTTGATGCAAAATTTCTAAATTTTCTCCTGAATATAAACTTTTGCAAGTTTTCTCTCAAGGTTGAACAGTCAATCAACCAAGCATCCTATTGATTACATCTGATATGTGGGCTTACAGAAAATCTTTTAAATCTGTGTTGCATTCTCTTTATGCTCGTATAGAAACTCCATAGTTTCTCAAAACTTCCCTGCCTTTTCTTTAAAGGAAATCCTGATTTCTGCTGCATGCTGGCTCTTATGTACTCTAATCCGCCATCTTTCCAGCTTTGATTACAGCTCTCCTGGAGTCACATATGATTTTCAACATGTGTGTATGTGGGAAACTAGGATTTCTCTCCAGACAGTATCAGATGTTATGTAGGGCTGCATATTAGAAAGTCTTGCCATGGGAATAATATTGCGATGATGATATCCGTCATGGTATGTGGCAGTTGTCTTCCTTCCTCTCTTTCTGATCTGTGCTCCCATAACTCTGCGGCCTTTAGCATTCAGGACAAGGTCATTTGTGTCCAGCATAAGCATCTGCTGTCGTGAGAATCTGTCCATCTAGATAAATATTACATTAGCATAAGCAGTCCAAGAATATAACAGTTGGACTGTATTAGCCAAAAATTATAGCGCTCCAAACAGTGATGATATAATGTGCAGTCCTAGTGTCATGTAATAAAGCAGCTGAATGATTGAAACAAGGGAAAATAATTGTAGTACAAAAAAATATTAATTTATCAGGGTTTTTTTAAATTTTAAATTATTACATTAAAACATAGATTGTTACTGAATTTTCCTTTGTTTATGTAATACTCTGTCACTTTAAATAAAACTTGATTTTAAAAATACTATTTTTCTTTCAGGGAGAAAGAAACTACTTTGAACTATAACAAAGATAAAATAATAGGACAAATTCCTGCCACGCTAAGACATTTTGACTTAAGTAGGTTAGGAAAATATCTTAAACATAAAGCTGGTCTAACTTTGTACAGAAAGATGGCAAGTCGTATAGTTTCATTTAAATGTTGCAAATACTTCAGCAGCTTTGTTGTGTCTCATGAAGCTTTCTCCACATTCTAGTTGGTCTCCATTCAGTCGAGTGATGCCTTCTCCCAGATGGTAGATTAACCAACGACTTGGTGGCACTCTTGACTAGTCTGTAATGATTCAGTAGGCTCCCTTTTAGTATTCCTCCTTCAAAATGATTACCAGCGAAAGGACCAAGACCCTGATGACTCTCTAGCCATCATTACCGATCGTTGCAGTCTTCCTGTCAGCTAGACTGCAGTTTCTGTTGCCAAGAAACTGCAGTTTCTTGGCAACAGAAGAAGAGCCTCCCCTACAAGCAGCTTGTAGGGGAGGCTCTGAAGATTGCTGTGGTGAGGATGGAGGAGGGGAATTTTCTCCTGCCTTAGCCTCCCGAGGAGTTGTTCTCGCTGCAGAGCTTTCTTCATCAGTCATGTGGACTACTAGATATTTAGCACTGCTGTACCACTGATTATCTTTATAGGGGAGCAGCTGATGCTCAATCGAGATGAATATCTATGTTTAACCTTTTTTCTAAAGCTGCCAATAAGGGAAGTGATGCTTGGTCTCCACACCACCTCCAAAAGTACTTTTCTTGTCGTTTCATTCACATCCCACTGCGGTTGTATCATTGATGCATGTAATACACTGCTTTGAGCTGAATTTGGCGGCATAGTCATGCTGCATCTCTTGTATTATTGCCTGACATTCAATAATTGTATTATTGCCTGATCGTCAATTCGCGATAAACAATAAATCAATTAATCGAACGATAAATTAAAACTATCGATTTTATTTTAGTTATCGGCTTTATCGTTTCTTCCGGCCTTTTTCTCTTTCTGTTGATGACTTTGAATGAAAAAAGGCTCAACTCCGGTGCTTCCACTGACCCTCCCTTCCTCATTTCCTTAGTGTAAGTCCCAGCGCTCACTACACGATCTTAGAGCTGTCGGTCCATTTTCAAAACCAGAGACACATTAGCGACAGAAATCCTAGGTATAATGGTTCGATCAGGTTCTATTGTGCTGTGTGGTTGTGACGGTGCGGTGAGAGGTTGGAGAAGGAGTTAGCAATGGCGGTTAGCCACTCT
>CAEGAD010067875.1:0-26560 GCA_903067055.1 Poeciliopsis paucimaculata
TATATAAATGTATATCTGTATGTAAGCATTATTGTTGAACATTTTCCACAAAAATGTTAAAAGGTAATATATTTTTTGAAGAAAAGTAAACTTAAGTAGCTGACAGGTTGCCAGTGTTTTTGGTTTTAAAAAGTTTTACTGTGTTAAGTGTGAAAATGCACATTAAGGTGAATCATTTGCACTTTTCTCTGTTGAGTATCTCACAAACTGAGCAGTTCTTCATTAAATGATAATGACTGAGATAATAAACTGAACTTGGAAATTGTTTTGGGACTTAAAACAATAAAATGAGCAGCAACCTTTTATTTATCTGATAATCAAGTTGAAGAACGCTGGTTTGTCTAGATAAATGATTGAATATTATCAGATTCTCATTAGTATTTTGATTAAAAATAATATTAAATAAAGTATAAAATCACTAACAGTTAAGCGGAGCAGTTTCAATAGTTTCCAATATATTATTTAGAGTATTTTGTGTTTTATTTATGTGGATTATGACTATAAAACATTTGCAGGTCCATCCTGGTCCAGGAAATAGTCTTTCTCAGTTGCTGGAGTTAGACATTCCCTTCCCAGCCAGAAAACGTGGAAGAGAAAAGTGCAGCAGCACAGCATTAAACTTTTTATCTGTCTAATTTTTATTGTGATGTGTTTTATGGTGGACTCTGGTCGTCATGGCATTATGACAGAGCAGCTGGAGGCTGTAAATGTCAACATCACTCAGCCGGCCGTGTCACTTCCTGTTAGGGGCGCCTTCAGACGACTTAAACTCTGCAGATGTGAAAATAACAAAGGTCTTCGACCGCAGATGAGTCATCATGGCTTTACAGATAGATGCTAACGTTTAGAAACACCAACATCAAGAGCAAAAATCAATAAAAGAAAAGAAAATTAATATCAAACACAAGTAAAGTGTCTGAACCATAAAGAGGGCAGCTGCTGTCATCTTTATTGCGACATTTTGTTTAATTTTTCAGCTCTTTCCTCTACTGTTGTGATCTATTCTATAAGGAAGTGTGACTGCTACTACTGCTGGTAGTTTTCTGAATATTCTTTCTTTCTTCTGATTGAATTTCGGGGTTTATCTGTGGAGCTGTAATAAATGCAAGCTTCCTGAAGAGGGGATCCAGTAAACTGCATCACCGACTCTGTTTAACTGTGTCAGTAAAGATACAATCAGTTTTCAGCAAACTCACGCGATGTCACTTTGTAATTTATTGAGTTTGTAAAGCTTCAGCTGAAGTATCTCTCTGCAGCGGCCGTCCGGTTCGAGCAGATTCAGCCTGTCAGCACCAAGAGAATATTTTGACTCCTTTTATTTAGTTTTATTCTTGTCTTCATTGGTTGAACTTGTGACTGAATTATTTTCTAACGCTGTTTGTTGTTTTTATGTCCTGCAGTGCAGTTCAACTTGATTCCTGTGGGACTCCGGATAGTGGCCATCCAGAGCACCAAGACGGGGCTCTACGTCGCCATGAACAGCGAGGGCTACCTCTACGCATCGGTACGGTCAGAACCTGAAGCTTAGAAACCCGACATGTGATTTCATTAAACCCGCCCTGCCTGGAGAACCTTTTACTCCTGTTGTTTGAGATGAGCCCAGAATGAGGAACCGGGCTCCTTCTAACAGATGTAATGTTGACATATTTCACAGGTTCCTTGGGCTTATGGAGGCTTTTAAAGTCAGACTGTGTGGCAGAGTCGCTCAGCTGAATATCAGGCTGAAAACTGATAGCCTCATATTCACTTATTACCAATTTTTCATGCTGAGATCTGTTAGACTTTAATTTACGTCATTACATCAGCAGCAAACTACAGTACAACATATACTTTTATTTAAGGAACCAACTGCTCTGCACATTCAGAAACACATTTTGAGCAGTGGCGCCGCCAATGAATTATAATTTAACAATTATAATTCATTTAATCGCTCAGTTACAAGTTTTATCTCTATTCTACAATAATTATGTAAACATTTCTTATTAAATAAAGATTTAATAAAGGTTGTAGTACTTTCCAACAGTTGGATCCCCTCAAACCAGATGTGTCCAAACATTTTGTCACGAGCCAAAATAGTGTCAAAAGTCACTCACTCGATTAAAAATTTACAGAACTCTGTCTTTTGATCTGAAAATTCTGACTTTTTTCTCAAAATTGAAATTTTTTCCCCAGAATTTTTTTTTTTTTTTTCTGAATTCTGATTCCCTCCCCCACCCCCTCCCCCAGATTTTGGACTTTTGACCTCAGAAGATCAAAGCTCTGTGAGAAAAGTCAGATTTCTTTTTTCTGCAGATGTCCTAATCCTGTCCAGTAATCCTGTGCTTCCACGCCGCGGTGCCTACATTACTGAGGTTTGAACATCAGAGATTTTGCTTGATGCCAGCAAACATTTGTGTACCAGACAGGTTCCTGTTTTTCGCCCACAGCAGAATGCGCCGCTGCTTTCTCTGAAACGGCTCAAACAAAACCTCCTCTGGGATGTTTAGCATTGATGTGCAGGTGAGAAGTGACAGATTTAACAGGTGGATTGAATCCAAATAAAAGCAGTGAGGCCGTTTTTGAAGTGAAGCAACGCGGCGCGGCGCCTGAGCGGAGGAGAGCGGGTTTCTGTCACGTTCAACAACCCGAGAACGGGTTGAGGAGGAACCGCGGAGATGAAAACCGTTCTCATGCTGTCAGATAAACAGAATCAGAACATCGCTCAGCTGTCGAGAACCGGGCGCCGCTTCAGACAAAAAGTACGTGAATTCACGTTCACACTGAATTCATCTGATTCGAATCAAAGCTGGTCTTTAGAAAGACTTAAAATCAGCTCAGCTTTTATGGAAACAGCTTCATTTATCACTGAAAAATTAGGAAAAATCAACCTTCAATTTGGGGAAAAAATCCCATGTTGAGAAATTCTGGGAAACATTTTTGTTTTTATGCAAACCTTAAAGTATTTCCAATGCGTTTCCATTTTGTGTGTCCATCAAATTCTGTAAAAAAAATAACACAATAACAAAAATTAGATTTTTCTTTGTCAGGCTCAAAATTGATTTACCGTATTTTCTGGACTATGAGTCACACTTTTTTAAGAGTTTTTGCTTATAGTTAGGTGTGGCTTTTATATGCTTTTTTCCTCTTCATGACACATTTTTTGACTGATGCATTAAACGTTAATTAGGGCCTGAACTTTAAAGCATTAATTTCACTTAATTAATGACATGGATTTTAAATGTGCTGGAGTTCCGCTTGGTTGCTAGGTAACGGGCTGGGGTTGCTAGGAAACAGTGGATTGAAACAGCTCAATTTCCAGAAAGCTAAAACATTAACTTATGGCCATAGTTAATGTTTGGCCATAACATTAACTTTATGTTAATGTTTATTTAAGCGCCAAATGGAAATATAAAAATGTACAAAATGTGAATTTTGCATAATAGGTCCCCTTTAAGGAGACTGAGGCCCAAATACAGCCATGACATAAAATGAAATTTCTCTTAAGTCATGTTATACATATTCTGCATTCTTTTTATAATAACTGAAGGTAACACATCGTGCTGTAAAATGTCACTGCATGCCTGAAAAATACATAAAATCACCACTTTAAATGTTTTAAAACCGCCCAAACATTTTCCTTTAACGAGCTCCAGAACGTGTCAGGCATTTGTAACCTCTCCCTGCAGAAAGTGAAACGTCGTACGAACATAAACACCCCCAGTAAGCCGGCGTATTCCCGGCTGTTCTCCTGACAGAGAAGGAGGTGACCCATTTTCACTGAGGGGAACAACCACAGCAGGCGGAGAATCCTCCGAGAAAATCCCTCTGACAGCGGACAACCTGCCAGGACACTTTCTTCTCACCAACATTCAAACTTTTGTTTGTAGCCAAGAAACGACGTGAGAAACGCTCAGTTTGCTGCCTAAATGCATCACATGGTCTTGAGCTTGCGTTCCTCTGAAGTCGGGATGTTCTGATGCAGAGATTTTGTTGGAGTAACCCCAGACCCGCGGCGTTTCTGCCGTGCGGCATTAATCTTTCATGGACCTCTGTGGCGCGCTGCTCTCCCTCTGCAGCCACACACAGATAAGGAGATAATTACAACACTTATTTAAAGGATTGGGAAATAAAACTCCCCCTCCCAGCTGGTCGGCGGCCAGCAGTGACTCACAGGAAGACAAAAAGTACTTTTCCACCCCATCGTTTGTCTTTGTTTCAGTTGGATTGCTTGTTTTTTTTTTTATTTTGTCTGAATTCCCTGAATACCTTTACTAAACTGAGACATTTCTGACCACGTCGGTTTACCCTGATATGATATTTTTATATCTAAAAATTTTTATTTTTGTCTTCCATTTTAAATGAAGGAAGTAATTAGAAGGCATTAATTAAGGACGTCAGGCTGTTTAATATTTGCTTTGTTTAGCTGCTGAATCAGGAAAATTATAAAGAGTCTGGATATTTCTATCTTTTGATCTTCCTCCCTTCTTCAAACCATTTCTTCATTTTTGCTTTTCGTCTAATCTTCCTTCTTTCGTCCATTCCCTCGTGTTACCTAACCTTTCAGCGCGTCTTTCTGCTTTTGCTGGTTCCTTCCTCTCTACCTGCTGGAGTTAGTTTGTTTATTCTTTACTTCCTTTGGTTATTTCCATCTTTCCTTTCATCTTTTGCGTTCTTTCCTTCCTTCTCTTCCTTCTTACGTTCTAATTTCCTTTCTTCCTATCTACCATCCTTCTTTCCTATGTCTGCCAGTAGCAGCGAGTACATGAGCTTGATTGACAGCGTTAAGACCCTCCTCCTGGCTCCGATTGGTTGCTGGTTCTTCAGATGGCTACAGCCACTCACAGAGGAGTTGGAGATCAATCTTTTCATAGATTATCTGTCACATAAATTGTCACAATTTAGTGACAATTTTAACAAATATAAAAAAAAACAACCTTTTTTTAAGTAAAAGTTTTGTACTGCAGCTTTAAATAAATTTGAGTGTCCCCATGATGGTGCCCCAAGGTTGCCCAGGGCACCAAGCAGGCTGGGACCGCCCCTGCTGATGTGTAAATGAGATTTATTCAGCTGAAGCTAAACAGTTACATATATGCAGTAGAATAGAACAAGAAATAGTTTAAAAATTAAGTTTTAATGTTTATTTACTTGCGGTTTTGCTTCCTGGTGCTAATTTGCATAATACTTCAGCCTGATTGAGAGAAACGGGCCGTCGGGTCGGTGCTGAGCAGCGCCACAGACCGGATCTCAGCACCAGTATTTCAAACGGGCTGATTGTTGTCTGGAGGAAGGGAATGATGGAAAGATTGGAGTAAAAAAAGAGAGAAATATGGGCTGACAGGACCGGACTGGGCCGAGCGTAACGTCTCCTCTGGGAGCAACAACCTCCTCCATCCTTCCTCCTCCTCCTCTTCCTCCGCCCCCCGTCTCACTTGTTCAGCTTTTGCTCGCCCGTCAGTCTGTCTTGCTCCCTGTCTGGTCATCTCTGTCTCTTGTGGCATGTCGTCTTTCTCCTCTTTGTACCATCCGTTGCTTCTTGTCATCCTGCGAACCTCTTTAATTCAGAAGATGGATCCTGAATTTTCCCCTTATGAGTCCTGGGTTTGTCCTCTATGTCTGTCCGGTTCTCCTCTCTTTCTTCTCACCACGACCGCCTCACATCTGTGCTTTAGTCTGATAAGCTGATAGCCTTGTAGCAGAGCTATCAGCCTAAGTTATTGATTATGTATTTATTCAGGATCTGAAACATTTAACTGTGATAAAATAACAAAAACAGAAGAAATCCCTGAGGGACAGAGACATTTTCACAGCACAACACAAACACGATAAACAAATTAGAATATTGTTTCTTTTTTGTTGATTTTTTTTTAAAGTGATAGCATGCCTAGAAAGTTGAGTGGAAGGAAAAGATGTGGTAGCTCAAGAAATAGGATATTGTGAAAAAGTGACAGGATATGCCTAGAAATCTGAGCGGAAAGAAAAACTTTAGCTTCTCCAATTAGAATATTGTGTAAAAAGTGATGTATACCTAGAAAGTTGAGTGGAAGGACGACGTGGAATTATGCAGCAACTCAAAAATAAATTTTTTAAAAAATGTTATAGAAAACTGGTTGTAAATAATAAATGTAGTAGCTCAAAAAATACGAGTATTGTGAGAAAAAAAGTGATAAGCATCATATACATAGCAATACCTGCTGCGTTGATGCATTACTTCATTGAAAAGGAAAATACTTTTAAGAAGCATGACTTTTCTGTCTTAAAAGATAAATTGATTCTTATATAACATTATAATTTTCAGTTTTACACAAATGAACATGAAATTAATCCTTATTAATCCTGAAATGAGTGACAAACAACTGAATTGTTTAAAGAAAGAGGCCGACATGTTGGCCAGCAGAGGTTAATGGAGGACTCCTGGTTTCGGCTCCATTGTTTAAAGCTGCTGGCGCTGCTTACCTGTGGGCGCCACCTGGAAATTTCTTCCTGACAAAAATAGTGTTCAGCCACGGACCTGGCCCACTTTATTAGCTGTGGAAAGCCTTCCGGGGTGGAGGGAGGGATGAATGGTTTAACAGGCTGATGGGGAGAGTCTAAGCCACGGAAAAAAATGAACTCAGACACACTCACACACTTTCCTCCACAGCCCCACAAACACACGGGTGCAGCCAGGTATAAACAATCTGACAGAGGCAGGCAGACATAATTGGGTCGGACTCCATACCCGGGACCGGCTCTGGCCAAACTCTCTGCAGCTAACAGGGGAAAGTTGAGCAAAGTCTAAACTTCCTTCAGATGACTTCAGGGATGCACACAGAGGAGAGACGGGTCCAGACCCACTTTGGAGGAACACGGCACTTTAATAGATTGGAAACACCCACACCGAGCCGGCTGTGCAAAACAACACTGTGATGTGTTGTTGGGTTGTTTTAGAGGCAGATCTGCAGCAAACTAAAAAACTGGCTGAGTTGCTGATTCAATCTGTGCAAAGCTTCACATTTTGCTAATTTCGGAAAAACACTTTTTTTTAAAATTGCGTTATTTCTGTTATATAAGTAACAGAATAAAAATCTCACGTGACTAAGTCAGTAAAAAAACAAAACCTACCACTTCCTGTTGTGTTCTTCATCGTTTCCACCAGTAGTAACATTCGGTATTTCCATTGCAGCTTTGTGAAATACACCAATTTTGATACGGCCAAACAGAACCCATCTTATCCTATCACAAAATCGTTTTATCGAAAAACTTGACTTTTTGGTTGAAATTGGTGTGTTTCCATTCAGCAAATTTAGTTTTATAAATCCAGTTTTCACATTTATGTGGTCAAACAAAACGCAGTTATACTTTGAATAACTGGTAGTTGGACTCTGCTGCTTGACTGGTTCGACTCTTTTTTGCTTAATGCTCAGTAGTTTTTAGCTTGAAATTTAGTACTTAGTCAATATAAAGAAGATTTTGGCCTTAAGTTTAGCCGCTTAAGTTACCTTGACAACCAGTTGCTATTAACAGTGGCTATTGTGACTCCGAGGGTGTTTTCATGCCAGTAAACTGGGACCAAAACTGCAACACTTGTTACATTTCCAGCTGCTGACGTTGACTGAAAAACATGTTCCCCCATTGGCCTGTGGAGGCGCTGCACCAAGAACCACTGAAGGCAACACTGAGCACAACTTCCTTCTTCACACAATGTAAACAAGCATGGATCAGCGTCAGATTTTGCAGTTGTAGGATTTCTCTTTTGATATTTGGTAAAATTTCTACCGCTGACGTTTGTTTTGATTGTATTTACCCAGAATGCAATTTGATGTAGTCCGCTTTCCACTTTTGAAGCGGTTTCTGGTTTACTTGGAATTCATTCATGAATTCAAAAGGGACCAGAGTTCAGTTAAAACAAACCAAGACAGACGTTTTTAGGAGGACCAGAGTTCACTTCGCTGGTAAAATTTCTACCGCTCCGGACTGGAGTTTATAGGCTGCTGGGAATGCAGCCTTAGTCTGGATATTGGTGGTAATGTGTAGACGGACCCAAAGGGAGTTTTGTTAGTAACGCTTACTAAGACCTTCCTGTTTGTGTTTTTTTCCTCTTTGCTCTTTCTGTGGCCCTTTCTCAGCTCTCCACTGGGGACTTGTTAGGAGACGGATGGAGCTCCTGGTCTGTAAATGGGAAATGCCTCTGCTCAGATGACTCTCCTTGAAGCGGAGCCAAAGACATGAGCAAGAGAATTAGAGGAAGTAGCGTGTAGTTATCTAGAGAAAGTAAATATGTTGGTCTCCAAAAATTACTTCAGGTTTATTGTGAGGAACAATCACATCAACCTTGCTGCCTTTTAATGGCTCTACTCAACGCCCTGAAAGGCTGGATTACACTGTTACACACGAGAAAGGTGTATTTATGGCACATTTTACACCGTCATTACAAAATGCCTGCCATAATGGTCCCGAGAAGTTCACAAGCTTTTTTTCCACCGTGAGCTAATTTCTGTAAGTGGACTGTTCTTCATCAGTTTTATACAGCAGCAGCTTCCTCCCTCACAGAAGCAGTTAATTGGGATGGATGGTCTTTGGTGATAGAGAGAGTTACCACATCCATCATCGGACGGCGCTGTGTAGCTGAGAGCGCTTCGTTTGTCTGTAGAGACGGGCTGAGAGTGAGAATGAGAGCGTGGATGGGCTCTTCGGCTCGCGCTCTGCTCGGCATTGTTCTGGCTTTAAAAGTGGGAGACGAAGCTGCTCCTCTGATTTCAGCTGTTAGTCTTTGAGTTTGGAGGATTTTTTAAATAAAAAAGATAAGTTTACTTAAGGGTCGATAATATGGCTGAAAAACATAAACGTTTCATATCAGTCGATGACTATAATTATTGATAAGTTTTTTTGTCTTAAATATTTTAAATACAATCAAACTGGAGGTGTGACCTTTTTGTTTTTATCCACAGGTTTCACTCCACGACCTTGTTTTTAATTTTAAGTAGTTATAAGGTGAAACCTGAAACTGCTGCTGTGGCAGTTACTCAGCAGGTCGTTGCTAGGTAACCACAGAATGAGTGAGTTGCTAGGTAACCACAGAATGAGTGAGTGAGTTGATTCCACCAACCTAGCTTAGCTAGTAGGGAGGTTGAGCAGCTAAAGTCTTCCCTCCGCCTACATCTCCCAGAATGCTGTGCAGTTCTGGAACAAAGTTGATATTGATCACATCTCTGTCGCCACGTATATTGTTATTGATACGCATTTGTAAAATGTGTATTTCAGTCAGCAGAGTCTTGGAACTTGACTTGACTTTTGGAAAATATGACTTGTAAACATTTGTAGAAAGTATAAAGATGTTTTCACGTAAACACAGCCGAATAATGGGGATCTCACAGAGGTAAAAAGTGCCAATATGTTGGCGTTTCACTCTAATTTAGGTCACCTTTGCGCTTGCTGGTTGTTTCTGGCGCCCCCTTTTGGCGAGGTCAGGAAAGAGCAGAAATGTTTTTTATAAAAATGTTTAGGAAGGTGGGATTTTGTTTGTTTGCTTTAGTGCATTTAGGTTGATAGATGAAAGAAAACAACCAAATTGAGACTGTTAAGACTACAATGGTAGATAGAAAAAAAGGAAAAAACTTTTGCCAAAAAACTCAACAATTTTAAGTTTAATCTCAGGAATTTGGAAATTTTATTAGTGTCAAAATTGGATTTTTTGAGACTAATGAAATTTTCAAGTTTAAAAAAAAAAAATCTCAGTTTAATCTCAAAATTTCTGATTATGTTTCTAGCAAACTTTCAACTTTTCAAACTCATAAATTTCCAAGTTTTTTCTAAAAACTTTTCTGAGATTAATCAAAACTTTTTACGTTTTTTTTGACAGACATGTAATCCTGCTTTCTGTCTCAAGTCGGCGTAATACTCCATCGTATGAGACTAACCTTTTATGAAATTTGTTCAGCAGTCACAACACACCAAGTATCATATAAGTAAAAACAAAAATCAATATTTTTCATATATTTACCTTCAGTTATGTGCATATAAATGTATTTATAGACACAAAGTAAAAGTTAATGCCTCTGCAGCAGATCCTGTTTCATTCTCCACCAGCTGCTTTTGACAGCTGCTAAACTGGTAATTAGTCAGTTTCCTTCAATAACGTCTTTTCTCAGAACAACCTGACACACACGCACGCACACACTCTCTCTCTGTGCGGTCAGACCTCCCGCTCCTCCTCCTCTGACCTTCCTCACCGGCTCTTTGGACGGGAGAAACGCCGCCTCCTTTCCTCTGAGTCAGCACTCTTGTTTCCTTTCCTGCCGTCCGTATTTCTTCCGCTCTTCTTCCTTCCTTTTTTTTCTTGTTTTTTTTTTCCCCTCTCTTTCTGCTGTGCGGTGATGTAAGTGTGAGGAAGATGGAGGGGCGAAGTTAGAGAAAGATGAAGAGGGAGGGAGGTTTGGAAAATCCCCAAACACACGGCGAGGGTCAGGCGGGCAAGGTGAGAACCAGAGGACATCCCTCCTTCCCTCCTTCTTCTCTGCTCTTCCTCCCCGTGCAGCTGTTCTCATTATAAGTGTGTGTGTGTGTGTGCGCGCGTGTGCGTGCGTGTGTGTGCGTGTGTGTTTTCTGTGGACTCGTTTTTCTCGGTGTGTGTTTGTGTTTCAGGCTCAGATCTCGTTTATTATTCCGTCTGTTCCTGACAGACGCCGCATTACTCCAGTTTCTCTGTGTCATCTAACCAAACCAAAGGTCAGAGGTCACAGCAGACCAAGCACCTCTCTCTCTCTCTCTCTCTCTTCTCTGTTTTTGCTTGAGGTGTGAAATTATTGCATTTTCCTGGTCAGCAACTCAAAGACTCATCAAGGTTTTGAAGAACTTTGAGTTCAGAAAAACCTGATGGTTGGATTTACATTCACTTTATTTTATGATTTATTAATTGTGTCCCTTTTTTATTTTTGTGTGCAAACTGATTACAGCAGCTGAAAAAATATAATATGATGACTTTTTTTCTGTTTGTATTTAATTTAGTTGTTAGTTTTCCTTTCATGGTTTCTTTGGGGTTTAATTTGGATTATTTTAAACTATTGTGTCCTATTTTGTTTCTATTTATTTTTTAAATGATTTTTATTTAGAATTTTTTAGTTTGTTTTGTGTATTTTCTCTTTTTTAAATTGGTTTCTTTTTTATTGTTTTTGATTTGTTTTACGTCAGTTTTATTTAGTTTAGTTTTCTCACTATTTGTTTTTATTTACCAGATTTTTTTTTCTTTGCTTTTTGTCTGAAATTAGTTTTGAGATGTTTTTATATTTATTTCTGTGTTGTTGTTTACCTTTTTCTTTTTTTTTTGCTTAATTAGAATTTTTGATTCTTTTTTATCATTCATTCATTAATTGTATTTAGTTTACTTTTAGCTTAATTTTTCTTTTCTTTTTTGTTTAAAGTTGTTTTGAGATGTGTTTTTTAAATTGTTTCTGTGTTATTTTACTTGATTTATTTTATTTCTAAACTAAGTACATTTTTAGATTTTTTTCCCCCATATTTAGTAAATAGGAGTTATAAAGTAGCTTCATGTTAATTTCTGAACAAAATAAAAATTAAAAAAGATATTCTACTTTGATTTTAGAGACTTAATTTTTTACAACTCTTTAGATTTTCTTGTTCTGTTTATTTTCCAACTAAGTTTTGGTCAAACTGTTGATTTTATGTTCAGAAATCACCTTCCTGAACCCCTTATCTTATAAGAAAGCATTAAAGTCTCACTAATTTGATCTTGCATGATATAAATCATTACTTGTTATTTTTACATAAGTTTTAAATTTTTTCAGTGATGTTTTGTTTCCTCTGCTGCAGCCGCAGTAAAAACGACGCGTCTCTTTTCCTCAGACGTCTCTTGATCATTTTTTCTCCGACTGAGACAGAGAGCTGAAGCAGACATTTTGAAAGTTAAACTAATCGACTTCAAAAGGCGGCGAATGTCGACGTTTTTCATCTTTTGGTTCAAAGTTTTTCAAGATTTGATGATCAACTTGCCGCAGTGATGACGAAGCAGATTGCTTTAGTCCGGGTTTTCTTTCTTTTAATTAATAAACAATAATGGCGCCTTTCTTCAGAGAATTGATTTGGAGCCCCCTGTGATGCTTCCTCAGCTATTTGTCCTCAATTAAAGTTGTTTTTCTGCTCATTTGCTCAGATAATAATCAGCTTTGCTGATGTTTTGTGAGTCCAACCTTCGCCGTTATCTGATTCCTATCCTGCTGACCGGAGCGTTGCTCACTTCCTGAAATGTTTCGGTTAAAATCCTGCACATCAATCTGAAGCTTTGTGGTTTATTCATCAGATTTCTACATTATTTAAGCAATTTGTGTAATGTAGAAGCACTGGATGCAGAGTTTCTTCTACTGGTAAAAGGATAACGTTTTATTTTTTAACTGAAACAATTGTTGAAATATTCTTCAACAAATTTAGTAATTGATTTATCCGGTTTACACAGACACAAAAAGAGCCATTTGGTAAGAGAACAACACACCTAAAAATGACTTTTTAAACAAAACATCAAAACTCTGGCCATGTCAAAAACAGAGCTATGTCCGTCTTAATGTTTCTTTTTTATTGACCATTTCACTTCTTAGATCATTTAGAAAAGCCCATATAACTTAGCTTATTCTATAAGAGTGGCTTGGCTTATACCATAAGCTAAATTAGCCAGTAGCGTTAGCTTATAGCTTATAATTTAGCTGCAAAAATACAAAAATATGTAGCTAAATCAACCTACAGCATAAGCTAGTGAATAAGCACTGCTGTTGTATTCAGTTTGTCGATGGTAATATGTGTCTGCCCCTATCAAATAAACCTCATAAATAAAAATCCAATTATTACTCAGTTATTAATCAACAGATTAGTTTTTGAATTATATTCCATTTTAGGCAATAAAATGCTTATTTTCTTAGTTATTATATTTATGGTAAATTCCTGTTAACGCAAACAGACTAAATGATGGAAAGTAGCAATGTAAATTATTTGAATATTATCCTGTGAGAGCCAACTTGGTACAATGGAAGTCCAGGAAAACAACCTGGAAGTTTAGAAAAACAACCTGGAAGTCCATGAAAACAACCTGGAAGTTTAGAAAAACAACATGGAAGTCCAGGAAAACAACCTGGAAGTCCAGGAAAACAACCTGGAAGTTTAGAAAAACAACCTGGAAGTTTAGAAAAACAACCTGGAAGTTTAGGAAAACAACCTGGAAGTCCAGGAAAACAACCTGGAAGTTTAGAAAAACAACCTGGAAGTCCATAAAAACAACCTGGAAGTTTAGAAAAACAACCTGGAAGTTTAGAAAAACAACCTAGAAGTCCAGAAAAACAACCTGGAAGTCCAGAAAAACAACCTAGAAGTCCAGAAAAACAACCTGGAAGTCTTAGAAAGCGTCCAGAAAGAGTTAAAACCCTGTTATTTAAAAAGTGCAGGCAGTTTTGAGCTCTTCATCCGGATGTCAGCTGCTGTGCTGAAGGTTTGGTGCCACAGGAAATGCTTTGACTTGGTTGGATTGTGAGGAGAGCAGACAGCAGGTCATGACATCAGGCTGAAGATGTGATGTCATAGACAGGCAGCCGGCGGCCTCAAGCGTCTGCAGCCAGATTTATCCCTCGGATCTTCGATGACCAGATGAATCTCAATCACAGAGCAGCTCGGGGAAAACAACTTCACTGAACACGGTTTTATGAGAAAGATTAATTTGAAAAGAAATGTTTATAAAAACAAACGTCTCCAGTACATTATTCTGATAAAAATATCTTAAAGTTCTCAGTCACATGAACCTGTAAAAAATCTTTTTCTCATCTTCTCTTCAACGTTCTGAGATCCGTTTAGCACCAAGCAGTGATCTAAACAGAACAATATCTGGTCATGTAAAATCTCTGGATTATTGGCTGAGTTTTGTAGTAACTATTTACTGAATTACATTTACATGAGTAACTTTTTTGTACTTGTACTTTTACTTTTATTTTAGTAATTTTAATCTGAAGTATTTCTAATCCTACTTGAGGAAAATTTCTGGATTTTCTTCCCACTGAATAAAAAAACAAACATAATTTAACCAAAAATTCACCAGACGCAAACACACACCTGCAGTTTTTGTTAAACCTTCATCAGTTTTTTACTTAAAAGAACATTTTTATTTCGCCAGATTGTGTTATGTTTTGTTACTTATATGAATTACTGTCATTTTGGTCCTTAAAATACCAAAAATAAGCTTAACTTAACTTTATATCTTACTCTGTCTGATGATGTCATTTGTAAATATTAAATGATTGATAATTTGATCAGTTGCTCAGTACTTTTTACTAAATACTTTTTTTAATTTTTACTTGAGTAATTTCTTGGATGGCTACTTTTTACTTTTACTCTGGTAAAAATACGTTGAAGTATTTCTACTCTGACTTAAGTACAATATTTGGTGACTCTACCCACTTCTGTAAAAACATAAATATTCACATAACAAGATGTTGCTAAATGTAATATTTGGCTCTGTGAAGTTTCAACCTGTTTGTTCGCTGTCTGTCACCATAAACGCCTGGTCCGGTTTTTATTTTATTCTGATGCTTATTGACCGTTGGCAGAGATCTCATGTGGAATCAATCGCCGCTCTGACTGAATGGGCGGCTGCTTGTTCAGCAGCGCTGAACGATGTCAGCCGGCGAAAATAAGACGAGGAATCTGTTTGTGTCGCCACCGGAGACTAATCCGCTCTGCGTCTGGTTCCCCCCGCTCGTCCCTCATGTCGTTTTCCCGCCGTTTTATGGTTCTTTTCTTCCCCTCCTCCTCCTGTTTCTGTGCGGCCTGTCTGTGGGAGTGAGTGATGAGGGACGGAGAGGGTCCATCCGTCACCGCGGATGCTGCGCGTGTCGGTGTGTGAGTGTGTGTCATCTGGCGCCGGGTGGCCTCCCACTGATGTACGGGGGATCCGTCATGTCTTTCTGTCACAACAGCAGACATGCATGAGCGGACATACACACCCCGAAACACACACACACACACACACACACTTCAACACACACAAAATCTGGCTGCTTAAACTGTCTCTCACTTTGCCTCCTAATTTAATTAACCAGTGTTTGATTAAACTATTATTTAACATTTTCCATTTACCTCAGTTCTCTTTCTCTCTCTCTGTTTCAATATAATTAAACTTGACTTACTTATGTAAAGCTAATTGTTTAAATAAGGCAATCCTAAAGGATATAATTTCAGTTGGAACAAAAACAAATATCGGTTTTTACAGCAGCTCTTAATACGTTTCTTTCTGTATCTGTACAAAATCTTCTTACCAAGTAATTTTGGTCAAATTTCCAGAGAAATTATTGCAGCCGGGATGTGTATTTAAAACTAATTATTTAAAAAAGGCAACACAAAAGGTAGTGTTAGTTGAAACAACAGGTCAAAGAAAGGCAAACGATCATTTTGTTAATACTTTAATACTTTTCTGCCCGTCGATGCATCAGTTTGTGGTCTCTTGAGTCGAAGTCGAGCTAAAAGCTAGCCTAATTCAAGCTAACATCTATGTATCATGCTAACAGATATTGGATATTCCTAGCAGGCATGTTACACACACAGAGTATTTAGGAATAATGAAGCATCTGGTGTTGATTTGTTGATGGGGGGGCCCAATGAAAATCTGCTTTGGGCCCCAAAAAGGCTTGGACCGGCTCTGTTGTGCGGCACTTTGTCATATGAGATTGTAGTTTAATAACACTGAGTTTAAAACGTTTAAAAATGTTCAAATGGACTTTAAAAACAACTGTAGTTTAGATTATGTCTTCAGAGGAAAACAAATAGACTTGCTTCTTGTTTTGAGCGCCCCCTGCTGGCCACTGGAGGAACTGCACCGTTGATAACAATGTCTGGGTTGTTTAGCAGGAAGAGAAAGAGGGACAGGCAGAAGATGGAGGATCAAACTGGGTTGGAGTTCAGGATGTAAACGTGAGAGGACAGTGGGCCGCCTGTCCTTTGAGACAAACAGGAAGTGACCTGTCAAAGCACTTCCTGTTGTCTTCCAGAGTCGTCTGTGCAGACAGATGTGCATCTGTGAGCCTGCGGTGAGAGTAACGTGTGCAAACGAGGCCTAATAGTGTGTTATCCAATTAAGCTTCAGAGCGGCTCACACCACAAATCTAACTTTCAGAGCTGCTGGAATAAAAGAAAATTTTCAAAATAGTTTCACACAGTGAGGTTGGAAACTTTCATATATAAAATCAATTATTTTAGTTTATTTCTGTGTTTCTCGCCGTTTTTCTTCTTCCATGCTGTTTATTTCTTATCAGGTTTAGATTATTATTATTTGAAAGAGCTCGTTCTTAATAATAATTTATAAATATGAACATTTATTTTAAGTGAGTTTGCTTTAAGAAGTACAGATTTATTTTTAATTTAAGAATCCATTTCTAGGTCCGGCCAAATTTTCTTTTTCTCCCGACTTTCAAGGGGAAAGTAATAACAATCTTTAAGATTAAAATATTTTAAAGGTTTTTTTCCCCTGAAGAGCATTTTGTTCCTGAATAAAAACAACCAACTGCGTTTTTCCATTAAGCATTTCTAAATTTAAAATATATATTTCTTTCAACCAACTTTTTTTTTAATGATATTTTATTCTCTATTTATTTTTTATTTGGCTTATATTTCAAGGGCAAGTTAAAATAAATTATAAAGTATGTTTTTTCTTCTCATCCAACACAGGAAAATATTTTTTATTTGCCTAAGGAAAAGAAAAAAAAATTTTTCTACCAAAAGTCACAAATTTCAGAAATATTTTTATATATATTTTTAGATTAATTCCAAAAACTTTCAAGAGAAAAGTTTCTTTGCTTGAAATGTTTAAAAAATGCTGGAAGTAAAATCAGAAATGTTGAAATTAATGTTTTTTGAAAAAAAATGTAAATTTGTTTTAAATTTAAAAAATTTTTGAGATTTTTGGCAGAAATTTGCTCCTTTTTTCTTCCTACAACACAGCGATTTGTCGAGTTCATAGAGAATTGTCCTGTAAATAGATCGTCCCGCCTCTTTTCCTTCTTTCTTCCTCTGTTTATTCAACAAATTACATTTTTTGAGTGCAGTTTGGTCAGGATCTGGTGAATGCTCTGGTTTCCCACACAGCAAACGCACCACAGATATTCAATTTAATTAACCGGATTAATCACTTAATGATCCAGGTAGTTCTTCAGATCGTGTGGAAGATATTGATCAGGCATTACGCCCTGAACAACCCCACACTGTAATGGTAATCTGATTACACTTTCCGACTCCATTTGCTGTAATGGAGTTAAAGTAATGAATGGCAGAGAAACTAATGGATGTGTAATTAACGAGCGATGTAATTGTTTATGGGCTGTAAGTGTTGAGGCCGGGCGGACGGACAGCGGGACGCAGAAAAGAGATAGAAATCAGAAAGATGGAGGGAAGGAGGGAGAGAAAGCAAACTCCTTGTT
The DNA here is from genome assembly GCA_903067055.1 of Poeciliopsis paucimaculata. Lineage (NCBI taxonomy): Eukaryota > Metazoa > Chordata > Actinopteri > Cyprinodontiformes > Poeciliidae > Poeciliopsis > Poeciliopsis paucimaculata. The sequence continues at coordinate 17,415 of CAEGAD010067875.1, forward strand.
CAGGCGATTTTTCCGTCACATCAAGGCTCCAAATCAATCCTGCAAATTGGTTTGTTCCCCGACAAGGTTACCAAATGACAGGGAAACGGAGGGAACGCGCTGGAGAAGGAGAGGCGGAATAAAAGATGGAATACGTAACGAGATGGAGAGAGAGAGAGGATTGTGCCGCGGTGTGACGGTCTGACAGAACATCGTTGGTTTTGTGACTAAACGGTCCTGCGCGACTGAGTTTGTTCACGGTTAGTCGATGCGCTGCGTATGATCTTGCAGTGAAATGTTTAGCTCATTTTCCTATAAATGTTTTATTTTTCTGCTGGGAGTTTAAGTCTTTATGCTGGAACAAGCATTAGAAAAGGCAGTAGCCCAGGGCTGCAATTGTTGGGGGGCGGCCCAGACTTTATTATTTTAAATAAAAGTATATTTTGCATTGTACTTCATATATCAGATGAATAATAATAATTTTTTGGGATGTTTATGAATATAAAAATATAAGAAAATATTTGAAAATTATGACGTTATAATAATATTTGGGAGGCAACATGGAGCGACTCATCAGGGGACGTATTTAGCACTCCATGCATCAATTCATGTGTAGACATAATTACAAAATAGAAAATTAAGCCAGAAGAAACACTTTCATAAATATATAATGTATGTTAGGACAGGATAAAGTCCTTCTAGGGACAGTATAGTTACATAATGTTTTCTTTTTGACCATCAAATCTCTCTAATGAAAGTAACACCAAAGCTTGTATTCAAATAATAATTCCAACTTTAACATAAACTGTATTTCTGTATTTCGTGTATCTTTGATTATACTGTGTTTGTTCTTCATTCACAGTGGATAAAGTATCCAGAAACTTTACTCTAGTACTTTATGTAAAAATAAAAAGTATTATGCAGTAAAGGTACTTTTTTCCAAAAAGTGACTCAGGTAGATGTAACTAGTTACTAGCGACCTCTGCCTAAGCGTTCTGGTTTGTGTGTCTTACAGGAACACTTCACGCCGGAGTGTAAGTTTAAGGAGTGCGTCTTCGAGAACTACTACGTCACATACTCGTCCATCCTGTACCGGCAGACCCAGTCGGGTCGAGCCTGGTACATCGGCATCAACCGGGACGGCCAGGTCATGAAGGGAAACCGTGTCAAGAAGACCAAGGGTGCTGCTCACTTCCTGCCCAAACTCATCGAAGGTACGAAGGACAAACACAGTTATTTAGAGTTTTGGGTTTTTTTTAGCTACTTATGTCAATTTGACATTATTTTAGTAATGAAAACTGATATTGTTTCTAGTGTGATGGCAAGAAACTAACATTTAGATCTCAATACTTATAAATATTTATGAAAAATCACAACTTTTAGTTATTAAAACACGGTGAATGAAGCCGGACGTTTTCTGCCAGCTAACATTCTTCCTGCTGTTATTATACCAACGTCTTCACAGAGCAACTAACCCCAAAATCTGGGTTACAACAGCAAACTCAAAACTAAAGTAATTTGTGCAGGTTTGGTGGCAGAAAAGTAAACGAGGAATAATTACGAGAAAAAGTCGAATAACAAACTTTCATTTCGTCCAATCACAGGTGTGAGAATTTGAGGAACCCCGAAAAACAAGGAGTTCCTCAAATTCCCACACCTGATTGGACGAGAAACGGAGGCCGAATGTGGTGGTGATGAGAGGAGCTGTAGTCGGGACGAGGGAATATACGCTGGCTTATAAACTTTGTCGCTGTTTTTAGCAGCTTTTCAGACCCTCTGGCAACATTTTTATTAAAAAAGTCAATTGGTGACATAAAGATTTCAAACAAATGGGATTAAACTCAGTTCTACTGCCAAGGCACCGTTTGACCCAAAATATTGTGTAACTAAATAAAATTACATAAAATGTCAAAATTACACAGAAAGGCAGAACCATAAGTAACCTGTTTAGACAGTTTATCAGCAAAACAAGTTTGAATGTATTGCAGATCTTTGCCAGAAAACCAACCAGTTCACCAGATCTCTGCCAGAATGTTGTTGATGGCTTGGAAAACACTAAATGGAACCAAGCTGTCCAGTTTAACCAACAGACAAAGAGGTCTATCAAGGTTTTGTTCGAACCGTTTCAGTTTTGATGAACTTCCTGTCTTTATGTTTTCCCAACTCAGTGGCGATGTACAGGGAGCCCTCCTTACACGACGTCGCCGAACAGAGTCCGCCCAGAAAAACGCCGAAGACCTCCAGTGACTCGCCCGTGCTTAACAACGGCAAGAAAGAAGCTCAGTCCAAAACCAAAACCTCCTCCTAGCACTGAGAGACGCGGCGCGGAGGACAGGGTGGACGACGCGGGGCGGCGCTCACCAGCGAACAGCAAACCTTGACTCGGGATGTGGACCTGAAACGTCCAGGTGTTCAAAGGTCCATGCAGGGGGATGCTGGGAAAGGGGAAGTCCCCTTTTGTCTTCTACCACACCAGCCCTCCACCTCTACGGTCAGCTGAACCTGGGGTGTAATAGCAATAACTCAGTGTAGAGCTGAACAGTGGCGTAGTGTTTTAAAGCATGTCACCACAGCCTGTCTCACCAGCTGGAAGGACGTCACGCCAGCGAGCAACCCTCCGGTCAACCAAATATCCCAGCAAGGTCTTCCTGGTTCCACCGCGACGGGTGCAACGAGAAAATCTGTCCCCCTGCAGCACATTCTTCACAAATGGGTTTTTATCTCCCTGCAGGGTTTTCTGCTAATGTTAGCTTGACACAAAGCCATGTTAATGTGAGGCTGTCACACTGTTTCAGTTCTGCGGCCATCTGCTGCGTCCACATCTTCTGTTTGCGTCAGCAACTTTCAGAGATGGCCTGAATTCTCGTCAGGCGTGTGTGTGAATGCATGTGTGTGCGTGTGTGTGTGTGTGTGTGTATCGCAGTGTTTTCCCTTCTTTTTCACTCACCTTTGGCACAATTTGATTAGTTTGTGACATGGACTCAATTTTCCACTCTGCGGCACAATAAAACTCCCTCCCGTCCCTCCGGCTCTGCTAATGGAGTCAGAGGCTGATCAGAATCTTTCGACCCTTAAACAAGCAGCCAATCACTCCCTCGACACACTCCGCAAACACACACACACACACCCACACTCATATGTATTCTGTTGTACTTACATATGAAAATGATCTCATGACCATTACGATGACATGCATTCAGTCAGTGGCAGCAGGTGTGAGGTGATGGAAGACATAATGAGTTGTAATGGAGCTGTTGTGATTGCGTTGCAGTGGCTTTTCTCTTACACAAACCCTCCAGGGCAACATAGCATCTGCATGTCATTGCTGCCAAACTAAATATGCTGATTTTTTGGATTTGTTTACGAACCTAAACTGTGCTACAAACACGTGTTAGCTGCATATGCAGATTATCGAACACACTGTCAAAAGGTCAAGCATTTTGTTGACCAGGCTCACGTCACAGAGCATGTTGGAGTCGGATCAACTCGTCCACATTAGTTTTATGGATATTTAATCCCCACATTGATTAGTTAGCGTCCATGAGAATATGATGCTGTTTGATTATGAAAAATGGCAATTCATGCAGCTATGCAGACGGTTTCTTTTTATTAAATCGTTTAAGTTTGATACAAAAACATCAAGCGTAAATAATTCAATTAAAGAAGTGGGTTGTTATTGTTTTAGCGTCTATTAGCAGTGGACAACAGACAAATCCAAGGTGAAATTTTCAATGGGGAGTCAAAGCCAAACAGCTCCCAAAATTCAAGCTAATAATAATTTAAATAGAAGCTAATGGCCACCCTGAGTCAAACTAATAGCTAGGCAGTTGAGCTAGCAACTGTTCAGATGAGCTAACCGTTGTTTGGAGTTACCCCAGCTACATAGAGACAAAACACTTACCGAATAAGAAAGCTAATTACTACTCAAAGCTGAGCTAACAGCTGCCTGACTTAATAGCTACTCAGAGTCAAGCTAATAGGTCAGAGTTGAGAACCAAATTTCTCAGAACCAAGATAGCAATTTTTCACTAGTCAAGTGAACAGCTATCCGTAGCCAAACCGACTATTGTTTAAAGCTAACAGCTACTCTTAGTTTCGTCAATATCTACCTAAAGTCAAATTAGCATTTACTCAAAGTTAATGCTACGTTTACAACATGGTGCAGTTCAGTTTGTAAACGACCTCCAGGGAAACGAGGCATTAGATTCAAGCTAGCATTTACTCGAAGACTCAAACTAGCAGCCCAAAGTCAAGGTGACAGCTACACAATTTAGCTAACAGTTAACCAGAGCTAAGCTAACATCTACATAGAGTGAAGCTAACAGCTGCTCAACGTTTAGAAGTTGTCTAGTAGCCACTTAAAGTGGCGCTAGCGACTAATTACAATCATTCTAATCATTGTCCAGAACAGAACCTGTTGGAAGAAATATTTCCCAACTCTGAAACTCATTGTCACTCTAATTAAGCAAGTTCTCTCTAATATTTTATTATTTATCCAACGTTAAGAACCAAAGTTCCTTTCTCATTCAAGGTAACAATCAATTATTTTCATAACTGGGGTTTATGAAGATAAATTTAAGGGCTGGATCACGTGCACGAGCCGCAAGGGACGGCAGTGACTTTCTGTTTTATGGTCTTATTACGTTTTTATTGTCATCAACATTGACAAAGAAGTAATTTTTTTAGCCGTCTAGTTTTACAGTGTGGTAATAATGTTCAAGGTGATATTTCACCTATGTGGACTTGAAAATGTGTTGGAACGGGTTAACTTTCCCACAAACTTTACATAACCTCCAGACATTTAAACATTATTAACGAAACTTAAATCTATACTGTTTATGTAGGATTTTACAACAAAATAAATAGATGTCATCAAATAGCATGATGGGAACATAATTAAATAATTTTTTCCACATTAAACTTTCTTGGTACAATTTGATGAAAAGAGTAATTGTTTAAAGCATAAAAGTAATGTATTATAGGAAATGAGTGGAAGTAAAGCAATGCAGAAGAAAAATAGATCGGATAAAGGAGGCAAAAGGACATTTTAGAGAGGGTAATTAGTGATGATAAGCAGAACAAAAAGAGATTGAAGAGGGAATTACTGCACTGGACAGACGCTCTTTTTTGCACGTTTTTCCTTCCATGCATAATCTTTTGCTCCCTTGAACCTGTAGTTGTAAATAATAATAAGTGATAACCAAATCGGGCAAAGCGCTGAGCTAAGTAATCTGCTACCTGGGAGATAAAGCTTTCCAGAGTTAAATCAAAGGCAGTTCGGTGATGAATAAAAAATAAAAGAGGGAAATATACTAGGAGACAAAATGAGGAAGCAAAGAAGAGGGAAAAGAGTTTCATAATTCGGCATCTGTTGATTTCCTTTTTTTACTTAGGCTACATTTAAAACCTCTTTTAATTAACCTCCAGCTTTGGTTTGGTTGTGTTTAACACACGGCCTGCACGGATCTCTATATACAATGCTTTGCTAAGTAATTACTTACACGTTTAATTAAATGGGGCTTCCTCCAGTTTGTTCGGTTAGTATAAACTGGGTCTGGGTCATGTTTGGTAGATATATGGAAAGAGTTAATCAAAATGACCATAATCTTATTGTGAAGTTTGGAAATCAAAGTTTGATTCAAGTTTGAGAAAACCTGCTAAAGGCTAAAACTTTTGTTTCAGAGATTTAGTTTTGTTTTAAACAAAAGTCGCATATAAAATTAAATTTACAGGATTTATCAGAGATATTTTATCTACGGATTTCAGATAAGCATATATTTTTACCTGTAAAGACATTAATAAAACCCATGTGACATGTTAGCATAGCATGTCGCTAATAGAAATTAAAAATAGCTGTTTTCAGATTAGTTTTGTTTAAGAATGATTCACCATTAGCTTAACTCGTAGCTGTTAGCATGATTCTGATCACTTCGTTTAGCTTGACTCTTGTTAAGTAAAAGGTAAGTTTAGCTGTTAGCGCCAGTAACAGCCTTATTCTTACACAGTTAAAACTTAACTTTACAGTTTCAGATTGAATCACTGTTTACTCTGAGTAGCTGTGAGCTTGATGTTAGTTTAAGTAGCCATTAGCTTGATTCTGGTTAGCGGTTAGCCTGATTCTGCTCTCGCTCTATTAGCTTTGAACTGGACTTTAGTTACCTGTTAGCTTAACTACAGGTAGCTGTTATATTTTGAGTCTAATCTTAACTCTCAGCTGTTAACGACAACTAAGGATCGTGGCAGAAGGCCTTTCCATGTTAACTCTTCTGATTTATATTTAAAAGCTATAATATAGAGAAATATAACAGCATTCAGCATATTTTATTTTAAGACAAAGTGATTGTAGAATGGACGTTTTAAGCTGCTGTTAGCATCGTATATTAGCATTTAGCATAATATAGATTCTTACCTTGACTCTAAGATCTCCAAAGGCTGCCAACATTTCCAAATCTGGTACAAGTAACTTTTCAGTAAACTTTTAAAACGATGCAAAAAAAGAAGAAAATGCGAATTTGCTGTGTTCCCGTGTTCTGGTTTGAAGCAGATCAACCGGGCTACACAAAGCGTGACGCTACGCACGGCTGTAGTAAACAGGAAGCAGAGGTTAAAAACTAGCACAAACCTCAGAAAAACATAGAGTCCTTCACCCTGAGCCGGAGGTTTGGACATTTTTCTGAGTTTTGTTCCTCTGGTAAGGCAGAGAGGCCCACCAGAGGGGGGGAGGTTCTTTACGTCACAAATTATTCAGCAAAAAGCTAAAAACCATCTAATGTGAAAGCAAAAACTTCTCTGAAAAATTAAAGAAGGTTTTTTGCTGTTCTCTTCAAATTTTTAGATCAAATGGCGCCCCCTAGCCGTATTGCCTTTGGCCTTCCTGTTATCTACTGGTAGTTTCTCTCTCATGCATTTCAGCAGTAAATCCATATTTTTAAATATGTGACTCTGTGATTGGAGGGTTATTGATTTATTTTGATTATCACATCATGACACATTACTAGATCATTCATTGAGAATAGAGTGCATGATTGCGTGAGCGTCGTTTTGCCTTCAAGCGAGTCACACCATGTAAAGTTTCCCATCTATCAGAGGTTTGATTGATGAACTGACGGTTGAATTTACCACCTTTGGCGTCTCCGGGTTTCAGACTCCATCTTCCCCTCGTAAGAGTTTGGCGTCGCCGTTTGTCTGAATGAAAGGAGTCGGTGTGCGCGGCTATCGAAAGCGAGTTAAATGATGTATATCTGATTCAGCCCCTCTCTTCACACGCACCTCTCTCCCCGGGGACTCCCTTCACTCCCGTTTCTCTCGAGTCAGGGCCTCCCTCTGCTTACAGAGCGAATTACAGCTGCAGAGAGGGAGGGTCACGCACGGCTTTTCTGTTTTCGAAGGACTTGGAGAGGCGCCAGCTTCCAATAAAACCCACCTTCCCCTTAACCTGGAGGCAGAGCGAATGTGCGAGACGCCTGGTGTGAAATTTTTGTATACATGTGAGAAATTGAAATCAATAGGCGCGGGTCCTTGGGCGGAAAGCAATAAAGTTCATTAACAAGGTGCAGCCACATCATCTGGAGGAAAAAAGTGTGTGTATTTATTGCAGCTTTTATTTTTTCCCCAACGCTTTGTCCCTTTCGGTGTGGCAGCTGTTTAAGTGTGCGTGCATTAGTTTGAGGTGGAGTCCCTCCGCCACATCTGCAATGCAGCAGAAAACACAAAAAAAAAAAAGAAAAGGAGAGAGGGAGGAAGAGAGAGGCTCTGACTCAGACCGACTTTTGGTTTAGCTGCTTCATTAAAGTGCTTTTATACTGGAATCCAGAGTGCCTACTGTCACATCCTGTGTAGCAACAGATTAACTTGACATGAATACATTTTTAAGGCACATCTGCATCGCTCTCATCCACCAGGGCGACGGCCGGGGAGGGACTCCACCTCTAACAGCTATCGCACTTTTATTTGAAACGTTGAACTCCCTCCTTCCCGGCGCCTGGCTGTTCTGACTGTATTTTAAGGCAATATGGATTGTGATATTGGTATTTATCGGTGGAATTACTGTGAATTGTGTCAACATTGTAATTCCATGTTCGGTCTAGATATGTGTGATTTTTTTTTGGTGTCTAAAGTCATGTTGATCTGGTTTGACCGATGTTTAAAATTGTGTGAATTTAACCTCAAGTGCACAAGAAGAAACAGCAGGATCCTGTCTGACTTGATTTATCAAACCAGAACCCAGCCGAAATAGACTAAAAGAACCGTTAGAAGGCGTTTTCTGTGTCTTGGCCCACTGCTTTAGTACATTGAAGGTCTCATTGTAATATCTCAAGGTCTGGAGTTTGACTGGACCATCGTGGCACCTTGATTTTTTTTTTTCTGGTCATTATGTTGCAGGTTTCTTGATCCTGTCTTTGACCAAATTGTAATATTAAAAAAAGGAAATTACACAAGTTGCGTTTCCATTACAAATACCAATATTCCACTAATGACGAAAAACACTATCTCACAATCTTGATGTTTCCATTAAATAAATGATATTAAAATCACATGTGAATTAGTTTGTTCACGCCATCCGTCACTGAAAAAACACGCAGCACCATTATCCTTTAACTACTTCCTGTCATGACAGTTTTCGCCAGTAGAAACATCCAGTTATTGAAAACAGAAAACAATATGGCCAAATAAAGAAACTGGCATATTTTCATTAAGCAAATTTATTCTTGAAATGCCAAATTGTGCAATTAAATGGAAAGTGGAAAAGAACCTAACGAGATTTTTTTTCACACCTGATAGACTTGATTCAATTGATAAGCGGTTTGTGCAGTTTGATTTCACACTGCACTACGTCCAACGAGCCAAAAGCTTTGAAAATCTCTTTGTTCCAAGGGTTTGGAGCCAAACCAAACCAACCCAGGTTGGTTCCAAAACCACCCAGTATGGTTTCAAAGGGTTGGTCCCTTTAGAACCAAACCAGCCCAGGTTGGTTCCGAAACCACCCAGTATGGTTTCAAAGGGTTGGTCCCTTTAGAACCAAACCAACCCAGCCCAGGTTGGTTCCGAAACCATCTAATATGGTTTCAAAGGGTTGGTCCCTTTAGAACCAAACCAGCCCAGGTTGGTTCCGAAACCACCCAGTATGGTTTCAAAGGGTTGGTCCCTTTAGAACCAAACCAACCCAG
>CAEGAD010067897.1:0-49514 GCA_903067055.1 Poeciliopsis paucimaculata
CAGTCACCCCTAAACTGGAGCAGTGGCTACAACAGATCCCAGGAACAACATCAGATATCTCAGTCCAGAAATGTGCATTTCTAGGCACAGCAAAGATACTGCGCAGAACCCTCAAGCTCCCAGGCCTCTGGTAGAGGACCCGAGCTCAGAGGATAAGAACCACCCCCGGTGGGTGAGAAGGAAATTTTTTATATATGTATATATATTTAACTAATGTCAGCTTATTAACACATACTTGTACTGGTACATGTTAGGACAGGACAAAGTACTTTCAGTGAAAATATATATTATTTACAGTATGTTCTTTTGACCACCAAGTGGCACAACAAATAACGTTAGAATAACAAAATTTGTTTACAAAAATAAATTTGGGTTAAAACATGTTTGGTTATCATTCACGGAAGTTACTAGAGGTGGGTAGAGTAGCCAGAAATTGTAAAAATAAATATCACTCCTGTAGTAGTGAATTTGTATGGTGCAGTAGAAATACTCCTAGAGTATTTTTCAAAAGTTACTCAAGTAAATGTAACTAGTTACACCCTTCCAATGGTGTGTTTTGTTTTGTTTTTTTACTCTAGAAAAGAAAGCAAAAAGAACATTTTAAGTTTAGTTGAATCTTTTGTGCACTAAAATTGCAAAGACTTGAATAAAAAATCTGATAGGATATGAGTTTACTTTAAAATGTGTTTCACTTAAAACATATGAATTGACTCTGTAAACTTACGTAAATACCATAATCTTCATGTCCAAGTATTTAAATTAATCCATAGAGTCTTGAATTTACAAGGTCTGTAGGGTCATTTTTCAATTCAGCATGAAAGTTCGGTTTTCATTAGTCGATTATGCATTAATTATGTTTCGCATTTATATTTCACATCTTAAACCTTTTTCAGTAATACCGTTTTACTGTGCAGAAGTCCATTAATCCATTTAGAGGCAATTTACATCAATTATGTAAAAAGTAATGGGGCAAAAAATAGCGAAGAAGAGCAAATTGGCATGATTCTCTGCTGCAGGTTTTCACTGGTGTTTTGATGCCAAGGTCTCTCGCTCTCTTGGAAGCTAACACTAATCTGCTTTTCTGGTCTTACGTTTTCTCTCTGTATCCCCGTACCAGGGTATCTGATCTTGGTAATGAATAAAGAGCTTTAAAAATAAGCTGGAATTTAAATGATGTAATAGGCTTCAGGGCGTTAAATATGTTCATATTATGATTTTAGGAGAACTCCTCTGGACAAATAGTGGAGTTTATCTCAAAACAATAGACTTATAGTAACTGGACAAGCCACAAGGGTACGATGTGTTTCAAACCTTTTCATGAACTGACTGTGTTTGCTTAATTTTGTCATTAGTGCAAGCACACACGGGTTTGGCAGGTGTTTACAATTAAGGAGTTACGCAGCATGCCATAAGAAATCGGTGTGTTCTTCTCTTGTAATCTGTTGAAGTGTGTTCATAGCTTGGGGTGAAACAAAGAGCCTGTTTGCGCCCAAGCATAATGAAGAGCGTTTCTAAGACAACAACTGCTGTATTTTGCCATCTTGAACTCTAAACTAATCTAATCTCTCCAGATAAAACTATACAGCACAAATGTTTTCATAATGTCACAATTAAGGCATTAGTAGGCACTTAGTAGAAGGCTTTAATTGGTCTATAATAAGCACATTATTCTGATTACATCACTCAGAAGAACCGCAGCGTTGGAAAAGAACTGTATGTAAAAATGCGAGCAATCAAAGCTAAAAAAGAAGAAACATGCTGGAAACCAGATATTTACATACACTGTACAAAAACATTTTCCTCAACGTGTCTTTCTTCTCATTTCTATCTTATGCTTACCAGTATAAGTGACCAAAATAAAATATTAAGAAAAAATATTTACATTTTCCAAATGCACACTCTTCATGAAAGAAGTGATATAATTGGGAGAGGTTTGTATAACCTATTTAGCTGCGGCCACAGATTTTCAGTTGACTTGAGGTCAAAGCTTTGTGACGTCTTTGGTTAAACCTTGACTATGTTTTCCTTAAACCAGTTGGTGAAGTGCACCAGTCCCTCATGCAGCAAAGACGAAACATGACGCTGCTGCCTTCATACTTCACATTAGGGGAGGCTTTTTTAGCCTTGCAAGCATTCAACTTCTTCCTCTAAGTGAAACAATGGTCATAATTGCTGAAAAATTTAAATATGAAGGGGTTTTTTAACACATTCTGCGTAAACATCTAGTTTCAGTCATAATTGAAACCAGATTCAATTATGAATCAGCTCAATGTGAGACAATAAGTCTCACATTGAGCTGACTTATACAGGCCATTCCTACATCAGTGGTAATGTTCATTTTCCACCCTTTGGTGGAGCCATGGGATCGAACATCCAATAAATCAGTGGAGAACTCATTTACAGCACTAATGTACTTTTGGTAGCTTCTTTCTCTTTTGAGTGAAGAAGGCACACCGTCCTCACTTTGGGGTAGAGATGGTCTGATGAGTGAGTGGAAGCTTAGAGGTGAAAAAGAAGTAAAGGAAAAAAGGAAAAAGGGCAGAAGCAGAAAGAGAGCAGATGTAGTGGCTGATTGCTGATGTGTGAAGATTGGCTCTATGGGGAATCTGCCTGTGAGATATTTAACCAAGCTATTTGATTAGAGGAAATTAATCCACTTACTGTAATTGGATGCACTGAGCTCCTCTTATCCCCACCCTTTTTGCCATTTCCTCTCCATCTGTTTGAATCTAACCCCTCATCATTCCCTTGTTCTCTTGAGTAAATAGTTGCTTGCAATGAGCTAAAGAAAGCAGCAAATGTAACTCTGTACCAAACCAGTGTTTGTGTTACAAACAAGCCTTGGCTCTCGGAGATTCAAGAAACATGATATTATGATTTCATAACTTGTTTGAATACATTTACAAATGCATCTTTTAGCAGATTTTTGCTTCATACTTACGGCTCAGAAAAGATCTTGGTAAAAGGAGGAGCACGTTGAAATGCTGGTAAATAACATTTATATATTTGAAAATTTGTCGAGCTTATTTCTTGCAACACAGAGTGAGTCAGAGATATACTTCCTCATTTTTGCTGCAGTCACGTCGCCAAACTGCAGTGGCCTGCTCAGCCCACTTGGAGGCACTGTGCATCCTTTAAAACAAAATATGAGCGCCCTTCAAAGCTTTTCTGTTTTCTGGTTTGTCTGCCTTCCCTTTTTTTGTGTTGATTTGTGGCCGTTCATATAGCTTTTTGCAAAATTAAAGAGTGGGCTACCAGAGCTCATAATGATATTCCCATGATGTGCCATGCACAGGAACACAATACCAACCTTGCAAAGTAGAAGCAGAAACGGAAAGCAACATCTCACAATTTCTGTTTTTTTTTTTTTGTTGTTTTTTTTTTTTTCCAACTCTCAGCTCAGCGTACCAAGCCTGGGTAGGTATTAAAGTTAAGCTTTTAAGACATATTTAAATATAATGATATTTCTAGTTTTGATTTGAAAGATGTCAGAGGTACACAAGGTAATCACAAAAAAGTAATATACCAGTAAATATGTTCAAAAGATGCCTTGAACAATTAAGCTTTTACTGGCCGATGCAGATTTTCTGTTTTCTTTAAGATCTAACCTGCTGATTCAGAAAACCCCCCCAAAAATATCAAATAATAAAAAAAGAGTTGCAGGTTCTTTATCAGAGAGAGTAGCTTTGAATTACAAGATTATCCCCATTTGTGCATCTTTACATGTGTCCGTCACATCCATTATTTTTACCACCATTTTTTATCAACTACCAAAAGAGTGCACAACAATAATTTATTTTACTTGATCCCTTTCAAGACTGAAAATACAGGGCGTTTTATGTTTGGTGAATTCAGCATAAACTGAAAAAAACAAACAAACAAAAAAAAAAAAACCCTATCCAATCCGCAGATTAACAATCAGATCCCATTTAAAGAAAATATTTGGATATTTTGGTGCATTTGAAATATTTTCTGCTGTTTATTTACTTCTGGTTTCAAAGTTAATGGTTTTCTTATTATTGTATCGTAATACATTGTAATATTAGTATTTGTATTTAAAGATTTCACCCATTTTCTACCATTTTGCCACCATCTTGGCTTTTTTTAAATACATTTTCTTTACCTGGGAATTTCTCTTCTCTGTCTCTTTCATCTTTTCTACCCTTCTAACAGCTGGCTAGAAAAAAAAAAAAAAAACAACAAAACAAAGCAAAAGACATACTTTGGTTGTATAATAGCCTGGCTTCCTTCTATGCCTTTTCTCAAAGCTTCAGAAATGCTCGAGCTTTGTCTTATGCCTATTTTGTTTTTCCTAACGTAGGCTTTTGTAGCCCCAGGTTGAGACACGTTAAGTCATTAGTGTTTAAATGAATTAAGTTCTTAAGTCTTTTTGTCCACAGAATGCTCAATTCTTTATTGAACCTGCTTCCTGAGCACGAGCTTCACCATTTCATTGATGAGGCTTGGAGCTCGTCTGCCTCTGTTTGTTTTGTTAAATGACAGAAGCAGCTATTTAACAGAAACGTTGGTGTTTTTATGTTCCTCCGCCGGTCATCACCACCATGATGTTCCTTTAAATGGCCATTTCTTGGCCTAATGTTAGGAAGCGGAATGGCAATAACAACAGATTGCAAAGATGAACACAAAGCCACTTTTCACCATCAAAACCAAGTGGTTTAAATTAAATCAATATGTATTGCCTGTAAATTTCACTGCTGTGACTGGCCATAATGTTTTCCAGTTTCCAGTATAAGAGTGCCGACAGTGTTGGCTCAATCTTTACCTTGCTGCAACATATTATTTTGGGGAAAATAAACATAACATGATTACTTTCGATGATGGATGTACACCATCCAGCTGCAGTCATGAATGTATAACTGCTAATAGGGGAGGGTTTATAGCTGTCATATTGTTCCAGTGTCATGGTCAGTCAAATCAGTTGCACAAGTAATTCAGTGAATTAATTGGGTTTGAAACACACATTAATAAGCATTAGTTAATAAATGGTCATTGGTTTAAGGAATTTGATTCTGAATGTGAAATATATAATTATTCCAAATGAATATATTTGTTTTACTTCGTTTGAAGAAACTTAATTAAATTTCTATAAATATCAGAAAACTATGCTATAGCCTCCACATTAATGGAGAAGACTGTTGACTTCCAGTACAGACATTGCAACTCTCCACGATAGTGTAATCCACTGGAGGTTAATGCTTGCCAAATCCAGGCATATATTGGAAAGTCGAATGGAAGGAAAGCATGCGGCAATAAACCATTCATAAGCAGCAAGGATAACTGAAATCTTGAGAGAGTTGTTAAGGAAGTTTTTTTTTTTTTGAGATTCACAAAGTGTGGACTGTGGCCGGAGTCTGTGTTTAAGAGCCACTACACCTTGTGACGACATCTGAGATCTGGCCCCTTTTCTAGATAAAATTAAGTTTTGCATTTCTTTTTGAATTCAAGACTTCAGGACTTGGAGGATAAGCTCAGATGTACAAAAATTAAGTTGGTTTAGGTCCGGGGTGAAGTTTCCATAGGCATAGGTGCTTTTTTGTATTAAGGTTCACACAGACAAAAGTACAAATACCTGCTTTAATCATCATAGCTAAATGACCAGCAAATTATTAACCATGGCAAGCGAAATGCACAAAAAGTAAACAAATTATAGCACTATCGGCATGTTTTCACTTTTATAATTGAAATACTGAAGTAAAATTTCATCAGGATAATATTCTAGTAAACTGAGATGGACCTATACACAAGAAACTTTCGCACTTTACCAACCGCTGACTTGGTGTCTTTACTTTAAATCTGTTTGCAAAGAAACGAAAGCTACAAATGACGGGCCTATATTTTAAATTACATTCTATAGCTGGAGATGTACTTTAATACACTGTTTTGATGCATACAGAGGGGGAGCTGGGAGAAGAAAAAAAAAAGAAGCCTATACAAGCATTTTCACATGGCGTAGCTATTACTGAAATTGTAACCATTTGGGCACGTCATTACACCGTATTTCTTTCTCCCTTCTATCTTATTCAACATGCAGCAGTCTCATTACATTTCATGCCTGTTATTCTTCTGTATGTTGTATTTCCAGCATCGATGTCCCTTTTTGTCAGTGTTGCTGATTTTTGGCAAGGCTTGTGTGCCCGACATCAACTTGAATACAAGTTAAAATCACTTTCAGATTACAGCCAAATATAATGTGATTGGGAGATGAAAACATGGATTTATCTACTACATTTAAATGTCGTCTGGAATTTGTCATACAATTTTAAAGTATTCTTGTTCCACATATTATACATGAATAAAACTGCACTTGGTTTTTTCTGGATTGCATACATGTTGGACAACAACTATCACAAATAAAATCATCTTGTAAACAGCTCAGACACCTCGATTGTTTGCTGTGCCTCTTAACAGCTTCCCGTTCTGGCACATTTCATTTTGTTATCTAAAGGTCAGTCTGTTCCTGACTAAAATTGTGTTTTTATCACAGCAGTACATATGTGGCGGTTCAGTACACAACACAACATATATACAGTGTTTTCGCTGTGCCACAACAGTGTCTTGTTATTCTGTCAGCAAAACAAAAGAAAATGTGAAAGATAGATAAATCATGGAAAAAACACACAGCTGAATCAATGGTTTTCTAACTCTATTTTATTCCTTGCTGCAGCTGCCATCATTCATTTAACAGTTTGGCTCAGTGTGCTTCCTCTGCATCGCCTGTGTCTGTCGCTGAATGTTTGCCTGTGTGCTGCAGAAAGAAAAGCATTTAACCAAAAGAAATGTGATTTAAAAACAAAAAAAACCCTCCAATATCCAAATGCTGGATGCAATATCCAGATTAACATATAAGTGTCTGATATTCTTTATGTCTCTACTTCCCTGAGCCTTGTTTGTATTATTTTTGTTTCAACTCGAGAGTGAAACTCATGCGTTGCCAGTGATCAGCGATTCAGGCTACATTTTGAAATTGCGTAGATAAGTAACAGTAACTATTACATCGATGAAAATAAATACAATATACTGAGCTGCAACTTTCCCTCCTATAATGAACAGCCATTGTTTTATTTTTTATAACCCTCCAGGCCTCCAGGGTCAGTGTCCTATAACTTTTAGATGCGTCTCTGCTTCAACACACCTGAGTCAAATAACAAGGTCATTAGCAGGACTCTGGAGAACTTGACCGCCGTCTGAGGAGGAGATTCAGCCATTCGCATCAGGTGTGTTGGACCAGGAACTTATCTAAAAGTTGCAGTCAACCGGCCCCTGAGGCCTGAATCTGAGGACCTCTGGTCTATAATATCAATTCTTTATCTCTGAACACTTTGTTCTAGTTTGACCTTTGCTTTGTACTATTGCTGCTCTCGTTCTTATGCAATTTGGACAAAATGTGCTAATCAGAGAAAAATGTCTAGCTTCTAGCGTTGCTAATAAATCGTAGTGACTTTTACATCATAATGGATTAGGGTGAGGATATGTCATACCCAAAATTGATTTCCCGCTGGTGTGTGCCCACCCACGGCTACGTCCAGGATTCCTACACATTTTTCATAAAAAAAAAAAAAAAATCTTTTTTTTTTTTCCGCTGCATTTTACAATAATTCTGGAAGAAGTAACCATTTTGAATATGCTTGAACAACAGCTGAGTCTTTTTATTTTTTAGGTTTCACAAATAATGAAGGGAACCTGATGCTGAAATAAGGTTCTGATTCCCAAAATCGAATCAGTTTAAAAGCTTTTACTGTTCAACTCGTCAAATAAGCATTTGGTTCTTTTCATCTCCTCCTTTTCTAAATTAATGGTGTATAAAGCTAAGAGAAACAGCTCGACATAGTTTTCATGCATGATAAAGTATTGGAAAATGTTCATGGTCTGCTTCTTATTTATAGCCTTCAGTAGGAAATTTCTCAAACAACCATCGAGCATAGCAGATATGAAAACATTGCTGCTTATCTATCCACAAAATTTGACTGGATGTCTTTGATTGAAATGGTCCATCCCAGTGTTGCTACAGCAGTGTCTTTATACTCATGAAATGGCTGTTTTGTTCTGCATAATTGGTTTGGTAAGTGGCTTACGGAAAGGACTGTGGCAGATAATGCTCTCCTCACAAAGGCCACCAATGACTCCAAAGACAGAGAAGAAAAGTTTTATACGTGCATGGTAGACGGACAGCTACCACATAAGATATACATCATCTATGTTTTATTTTGACCATTCTTGCTCCCACTAAGAATAGCGAGTATTTATATTGCAAGAATTTTGAATGCATGTCTGAGACTTCTTCAGAAAGTAATCGTTAATTAATTGTGAAATAGGCCTTTTCAGTGGGAGACCATAGAAAACAAGATTGAAATGTCTGAGAAACACTCAGTCAATATGTTTTTGTGTGTGTGTATTGATTAATAGACACATAATCTCAGTATAACTTTGCTTTTTGGATGGGTTGCGAACGGGATCCTTTTGTTTCCATTATTTTGTTCCCTGAAATCTAGTTTAGCCTGTAGGGATGAAAAGCTTCTCCTGGACATCCTCAGGTTTTACAGTTCTGCAGTGGCTGGGGTTGCAGTTCGATTTTCAAGCGTTCAGTGTCCACACTGCAGATCTTTGAACTGGAACTCTCCCAGTGGATCAGAAGGTTTTTTTACATGGCCAAGAAGCATATTTTACAAGACAAATTTGATAAATACTAAAGGTGACATTCAAACTGCACAAAGTTTCAATTGGATAGAATTTCAGTGGGGATAGTATTTAAAAAAAAAAAAGTTCCCCACTTCAATACTTTCACTGTCATCAATATAAATAGTTTGTGGGTATGTATGCAAGTAGATTTTTAGATGAATCTTCAACTAAAGAACTTATCCATTTTATTTATTTACTGAGCTTTCTGTACAAACTGCACCATCCTTTGTGCTTCATGTACAAAAATTTGACATATTTTAATTTACATTGTGCTTTGTACTGCAGTGCTCACTGTGAAAATCAGAGGCCTGCACTACAAAGTAGTAACAGTATCTTACTGATGAATCTTAAAGTTCCACTGTGGATTTTTAGAGTCACTAAACTGGTTCAGAGCGATGTTGGAGGATTCATTTAAAGCCTGTTGTCACTTAAGATTTGAAACTTTTGTTCATTTAATATTTTTGTTCAAAACCGTGAAATATTTTCTTGGCATTTTATCACATTAGCCCACAGCAAACAGCTTGGCAGACTGCCTGTAATTACGCTCACCTGTATTTCTGTGGATATCTTCTAGCAAATACTGAAATAATTATATTCATATTTATATGAACATATTTATAATAGGTTCTTAACGTTTGCATAAAAGGAACTTGAACATAAATCTTTGTAACATAAAAAATAAAAAAACTGTTATTTATTTTTTATGTTTTTTAGAAAATAGTATTTTACACATATCACCAAGATCTGGCAAAAACACACTGAAATTGTATCTCAAAAAACACACCTTAAACACATTCAGTTAAAAAGAAAATTAAATTTGTAATCATACAGAGTCAAAACTATGAAGGCATCCATTGATGAGACAGTAAGACTTTACTAATTTTGGTAGCTTTGTGTTCAAATAATTTAGTTTTCTGTCAAAAGAAAATTATCCAGGAAGTCTTGGTTTTTGTCTAGGTCCAATCAGCTGTTCATGGTAATTTTTAGTGAGGAAAGGTTGCATATTTTCCATGGTAGCTCTTTCTGATTGTACAGGCATGCACTTTCAAAATCAGCAGCAGCAAAAGCCTGTGGCAGGTCACTTGATTACATTTCACTAGAACTTCTTTAGGCATCTTGGATTCTGCTTTTAAGAAAAACCTACATGGGCAGCCAGATCTGGATGTGGACAGGTTATTGTCTTATTCCATCTTGTAACACCTCTACAAATCCCTTACCAAGCCCACAAACTGCTGCGTCATTCTCCTTAGTCAGCTTTTTCAATCTCATGACCAAATCAAACTGAGCGTCAGAAGGTTTTACAGGACAATACTCTTAAAACACTTAAAGTGCAGAGGAATTATGTCCTTATGGTTAGCACCTGATGTTATGCTAATTTAAATGGAGGAAACATTTAATTTGACCTAAAATCGAGGTTTTATCTCAAAAATTGGAGCGAAACTGATCAAAGCAACAGAGTTAAGATAAAGGGGACATGGAACAAGAAGGAAAGGGAATGAAACAGTGGAGTCATCTTTTTTTCATCATAAAGTCTGAAAATTCAACACCAGTCATTTATTGTGACACGCAAGAAATTCAATAATATCTAATTTTGCAGTTGTGTGTTCTTGTCAAAGCTGGAGCTATTTAATTTCGAAGAGCAAAAAAAATGTCATGGAAAAAAAACAATAAAGCTTTGAACTATTGATTCTTTTCTCTGCCTTTGAGATGCTTTATTTTGAAAGCTAGTCAGACCGCTGCATAATTTGAAGCCGATATGAGAAGTGTTTTTGTTGGTTCTTCAAAGCCGAATGCATTATCATTCATAATTGGGTAATATCTTTTGAAAGACCTCTCCTGTCATAAATATCTTGATATTCGGAAAACCATATGCGAGAATGCTATCTAAAACAAAAATAGGAGAATCTTGAAAACAAATATGAATTTTTGCTAATTAGCTAAATAATTGTAGTTGTGGAAAGACATTTGGTTGTGTTCAAATAACTATCTATATTCTTTTGTGATGTTAACCACACTACTAACCAATCTACTTTGAAAAAGAAAAGAAAAAGAAGCATTCATAGATCTTCAATGTAAATGAAACTAATCATCTGTTTAATTAACCCAAATGATTAATCAGGAATCAAGTGGCTCTATCTGAAAGCTCCTAGATGAGTTAAAGACGCATTCAAACTGAGCATCAGAATTAGCAAACAAAGAGAATTAAACTACTTTGAACATGTTATGGTTAATGGACCCTAAAATGGTGGTCTAAGATTTTCAGAAACTGCTGGTCCTCTGGGATTTTCCTGCACAGCCATGTCTGAGGTTTACAGAAAATGGTTCAGAAAGATAGTAAATATCCTTGAGTGGCAGGTGTATGGGCAAAGATGCCTGTTTACGTCAGTTGTCAAAGCACGTTTGGCAGAATGGTTGGAGATAATAGAATCGACCATATGTTAAAACCATTTGTGCAGAATACCGTCTCTGAACCAATGATGTATCAAACATTGAAGCAGCAGAAGACCCCACCGATTAGCAGTTCTGTCACCTACAACCTGGAATCTTTGGAAACAACTCTCACAAGCTCCAAAAATATGAAAACATGAGACTAGGAAAATGCTACATGATCTGATTTGTCTAAATTTGAGCTGAGACAGTCAGAGGTTGGTGTGAACATGAAATCATGGATTCATATTGCCTGCATCAACAGTACATTGATGGTGAAATGGCTTCTGGGGATATTTTATTGGCACAGTTTTGGACCAATTGAGCATTTTTAAACTCCTCAACCTTCCTGAGTGTTGTTATTCAGCATGTCCATTCCTTTATTACCTCAATGTACCCACATTGATAATGAATTCACTCTACTCCAATGGCCTTTATAACCAAAGATCTTAATTCAATGTGTAGCACCTTTGGGATGTGGCAGAACAAAAGGCTTGCATCATAGTTGTCCGGTCAAAATCCCTGAGGACTGTGAGCGGTATATTTTGGAAAGCCTTTAAACATTCCACCCAAAGACTGTATTTTGTCTGCTATTTGTCACTTTACCTTTGCTGCAGCTTCCTTTTGCAAAATAATAGAATGGATGTAGTGTACTTACAATGTCTCTGCTGTGTTGTGCAGTACTATATTGAAGTATTACCTAGAATTTTGTGATTCACAGGACATCTTGAACAACCTGGACCCTCTGGGAACTGGAGATTTGGATGATAATGATCTCATGCTGGATGTGGACCTCCCAGAGGATAGCTTGCACGGTCAGCATCCTCACACACACACACAAATACTCTTGCTGGTGTTATTCCATTTACGCCACATAAGGCCATGATGAATACTTAAGTTTCTGTTGCTGGAGGTTGTCCATTATTTTTGTATAAGCACAAACCTCCAGCAAAACTGTCTTATCATAAATGTAAATTAATGCACTGCCAAGGCCTGTGCTTTCCATTTCCAGTAGTTCTTCTGTGGGATATAATGGTTTGAATAAATTGAATCCTGCTTTGCCTTGGGTGCATACTTGCCATTGCAACATCCATTAAAGAAGTTTAATAGATGCCTTGTTGTGTATTTCGTCCTATTACTCTTTAAATATTTGTCCTTTTTTTTTCTTTTTTTTTTTTTTTTTTAAAGAATTGCTAAATGACAACTCCAGACTTTGACTGAATGCTTCTCTGCTAACTTGGAACAGTTTTTCTACCCAGCTGTCTGGCTTTGTTTTATGAACAGATGCACACAGATGTGCATGATTGACAATTATTGTTGCGTGAGAACCAGAGTGCGCTCATATAGAAGCGGCTCAAACATATGTTTACCCTGACGAGAGCGGTTCGATGTTGGCGCGATAGCTTTAATGGCTTAATATCCGCACCTCACATCACCAGATTCCACTTTGATATCGCATCTGTCAAAGTCTCCTAAGTTTTCCTATTTTCACTCGTCAAATACAAACATGTAGACAGCAATCTCATTAAGGCAGAATAAATGTTGTTTTTGTGGGTGTTAAAGGTAATCAGGTCATAGTATTACTACATAATAACAGTGCTGACATCATTATGCCCCTTTCAGGTTGTGTTGCATTATGTTATTTTGGTAGAGTGAAAAGAAGGGTCGAGGATTGACCTTTTCCTGTCATGAAATATAATGAATTCTTCGAAATGAATTTTTCCTTGTCATTCTCGAAGCCAGGCAATTCATTTCTAATGGGTTTAACGCAGTAGTTTGCCGTGAATGCACTCACTAGGCTCGGTTTGTTCAAACAAGGCTCCCTTTAGGCGCTATGAAATTTAATCTGATTATTATGTCTGTTTGCTGTCATGTGCGTATGAGCGTGTAACGGGGCATCTGGATACCAATGGCTGCTTATTACAAAAACTAAGAAAATAATAAGGTGGAGCATTGTGTTTTAAAGCCGGTTTTTTGTCATGTCACAAAAAAAGGTGACATGCAGGTTTTACTGCTTTTTGTATGCATTTCATTTTGTTGAGATTTTCTTAGTGCATCATGAAACTTTCTATTTTCTCTTTACTTTTTAGAAGGTTCCGTACACCTGAAATTCTCCAAATCTTGTCACATTACAGCTACAGATTTCTGTGAATTTGCTGGTATTTTATGTGATAGACCAACACAAGATAGTTTCTAATTGTAAAACTTCATATTATATTTTTTATGTTAATATTTTTCACTACTTTGGGCTATCCCTTTAGAAAATACCATTAAAATACAGTGAAAGTATTTTTGATTATGTGACAAAATGTTGAAACGTTCAAGGGAAATGAATAATCCTTTGTGTACAATTAAACAATTTTAGAACCTGGAAAAAATATACACCTTGCCACCATATAAACTGGCTCGCTTACTTTGTCTTTATTGTGACAGTGTATATATTTTTTGCCATATTAAAGTTAAAATGCTAAAAACTGCAATTCATCCTTTGCTATATAACAACAACAAGGCTATTTTTTCCTTTGGTTCCAACAGCAGCTAAACAAGACGAGGTTCATTCTTAGTGCTCACCAAAAATGAGCATGAAGTGAGCTAAGCTAGCTTTTTAAATGGCTTCAACAGAAACTTGGAAAACAACTAGCAAACTTTCAAAGTCGGATGTGGAGTATGTAAGGAGTCATCTCCCTGTTTTTGAGAGCAGGAGGTGGTGAGAGGGAAGGGAATGTTCACACTGCAGGAATGTAAATTGGAGCGTCATCTCTTCCTACTCCTTTGCGGGCAGCAGCCGTATTTATAGCTCTTACGTGTCATGGGTAGAGTTTGTGTCACGAGAGGCGAGGCAACGGAAGCGCCCACTGAGGAGTTCAGTTAACTCCAGCCCGCGTGGGGCAGGCTGTGCAATGTGGCATGGGGAAGGGAGTTTCTTCTAAAGTCCCTGACACATAACAGGAAACGAGGAGAGAACTTGTGTAATGTTCTCATCCAGCTGTCAGGATCCTTGAAAGGATAGAGGCCACAGCTTTGCTCTCTCCCAGCTGGCGACTTCCTTCACTTGGACACAAACCAGTCACCTCCCCTGCTCTCCCCAGCACCACCACAGCCGGCTCTCTCTCTCCTCTACCAGCTCCAGTTCCTAGGGAGTTCCCAGAAAAACAAGGCCATCAACAAAGACGGGGGTCAGACAGCCCAGGAGCCGGGCTGACTTTTTTCCCCCCCGGCCTTTTGACAAATCATAAGCTAACTGGACTGTTGATTTGAGAATCGCAGGGTTTTGATTCTCTTCAGTCTGTTCCTGACTTTGTCTATGTTCATGGATTATTTTTCTTTTATTTAGTTTATATTTCTTCCTGAAGGACTTTATCTGAGCTGAAAGAAATAATTGGAGGCTCCTTAGTTCCTAGGAATGTGACGGCTGCATATCAGACTGGCTGTCTGCTTCTGCGCTATGTGGTGACACTCTGGGTAAAGTATGCTAAACACGGCTGCTGAATTTCTTTGAATGCGGTTAGCTGTTTTTATCTGCTTTTTGCTTCTTTGAGCGTCTCGCACATAAAAGCCAAAGGTCGTTTTGTTTTGCTGGGAACCATGCTTTCTCAGCTGTCAGTTTTGTTATCGTCATAGTTTAAGACATGCCTGCGTAATTGTTGCTGAATACGGAGTCGTTAGGAGTTTCTTTTCAAAGAAGAGAGACGAGAAGTACTTTCTTAAACTTGAATCCAGCTTTTTCTGTTCTGCCCCAAGTATAACTACATCACACTTTTTTTCCCCTCTCGCTTGTCTCTTTGGCATATTACTGATGTCTCACCCATGCTCCACATTCTTTCCCTACAGGCTTTGACAGCATGTCTCTGATGGAGGGCTCAGACAGAGGTAGCCGACAGGGGCAGCGACGCAAGCAGCACCGCTGGAGTGGCCCTGATCACTTCTTCCATGACAGCAGGTTGGTCAGGCTTCCAAAAAAGGAGAAGTGAACAATAAAATCAAACTAGCAAAACAAATAACACAGCAAAGCAAAAAACGTGACTTTTTTTTTTTCTCTTTCTTTCAGGCTTCATTTCTTTAGTAATTATGACAATCACAAGACTTCCCGGTTTCCTTCTCGTCCCATCCAGTCTGATGGCAGGCAGCCAGTCTATAAACCAGTGTTGGATGAACTCACTCTGGAGCACATGACACAGGACTGCAGCGTGCTGAGGAATCAACTTCTCAGGCTCAAAACGTTACTTCAGGTTAGGCCCACATTTGCTGACCATCTTAAAAACGTACCTGTATAGCAACTGAAAGATCTCCGTTTGCTTTTGTTGTCGTTCTGAAGAAACAAAATGGCTCTACAGAACAAAATAGAACGCAGTAATTTTCACCGCAGTTGCACAAACATCGATTTGTGACACACTGATCAGAATTGTGGTGTTGGTCTTTGCTATTTTAGACTGAATTTTGTCACATTCAGATTAGTTTTCAAAATATAACAGGACATATAAAATGCATTAACAAAAACATATCACAGAAAGAAAGGGATTTTATGTTTGGACTATTTTTTTCAGTGTTGTGATTTTGGTTCTTAGCAGAAAATATAGTCTTGGAAAGCCTCTTTTTTCCCTTTAAATGGTGTCACGTTCACGTTTACATTTTTTTTGTTTGTTTTAACAAAACAGATCTCTCAGTCTGTTTTAGACAACCTGTATAAATAAAGGTCAAATTAAAAAAAGTTCATTGAACATGAGAGTCTCGCCAAATTCTCTCCACAAATGCCTAACATTATTCTACAATTCACCCCAATTTGATGTTATTTGGTTAGCAAGACATGTTTGAAACTTAACGGTTTATTTATTGTACAAAAAAGTACTTTAGTGGTGAATTGTTGAGCCGTACAAGTAACACAGCCTGGCATATTTTCTTCATGCTGACCACCACCATGGGATGACATAAAGCAATACTTGCCCAAAGATGCCAATGTTGTTTGTGTTGGTTGCTGGTATGAACTGTATTTCAGAGCTGATCTCACAAGTATTCAGTGGTCAGCACTGCAAGCAGATGATCATTTTTACACCGAATTCTGTGGTAAACCAGTCTAAGGAGGGTGAACATCGACATCCTAAGACAATGGAATCTGTTCTAAAAATGAAGATTTGGGGTGAATCTGGTTGCAGAATCCTGTCACAATATCTGCCTGCTTTGAGATTTCCTTTATTGACGGCACACCTTGTATTTCTAGTGAGAGAGATGCCACTACACTCCATACTTCCGCCTCCACAAAAACACAAAGAAGCCAAACAAAACTTTCCTTACTTTTTGTGCTAATTATAAATATATTTTCTTGCTCTTTCCTGCTGTTAGCACTCATTAGTTTTTAATATTAGTGGCAGAGGTGATGTGTGTGAAAGATAAGTGGCTGTGAAACAGGTTTTTTCTATTATAGCAAAAACAAGATTATTACAGTTGATATGTTTTTGCTTCCCTTAGCATCTTATACAAATACAGTCATTGGTATTCATAAAACTGCAATTTGTGTATTCTTATGTTAACACTGCTACTTTTTAATGGCTGCCAACATTTTCCCTGATGGCGGTTTTTATCAAAAAGATAAAGCAGAGCGACTTCATTATAATTATTTTAGCCTTCTCGTTATCTGTGTCACGGCTCACTCTCTCTTGCTCTCTTGCAATCCGAATTAACTGCAGACATGTCATCATTCCGTGTGATGCTGGTAAAGAGATACATCGCAAAAAACCTTTAATCCTGAGGTAGTTCTACCCAAAAGCAATTTTGGAGGGATGGACAAAAATGCAAGATATGCTTGAAAAATGTTATACAATGTCATTTTATGTCAAAAATTTTGGGTTTTGCCCTTTAAAAATAACATTAAAAAACAGTGAGATTAGTTTTAGATATATATATATATATATATATATATATATGCATATTTTATGTGACACAATGTTGAAAAGTTCAAGGGACATGAATAACTAATTTAATGACAAAAGCCCTGGAGTGTGGTTGGAAGCTTTTTTTTATACAACTGAATTATTTAAGAACCTGGTGCAAATCAGATGTTATACACTTTGAAACCATAAAACTGTATAAAACAGTACATTTTTTGGACCATATTTGAGTTAAAAACTGTAATTCTTCCTTTCGTACATGACATAAACAAGGCAATATTTTTTCTCAGGTACCAACAGCAGCTAAACCAGACAAGGTCAATCTTTAGAGCTGACCAAAAATGAGCATGAAGTGAACTTAACAATCTTTCAACAAATTAACTGCAGAAATGTCTCAACATATTACAAGAAAAACTTTGTGAATAACTTCTTATATCTCTACACTTATTTTGACTTCAGTTTTTAACACTCCAGTCATACTGTAAAATAGCAGCAGTAGTTGTTGACTTGGAAGTGCCTGCTGGTTCTTTCACTTATCAGAAAAAGTTTCGACTTTTGAGATTTCTCAGGTCACCTAAAACATTGATATTTACATTTGCTTTAAATAATATCTGTTTGCTGAGTTTCCTTTATCTCACTGCGGAGACAGTCAAACCCTTCGATTGCATTGCCTCAGGTGCAAAAATGTTTCCTTCACCATTAACAAACTCTCATCATGTTTTCTTTTATTCTCTCTTTCTTTTCCTACTACTTTGAGCTGAAGGCATACACTGTGCAGCAAGCCTCCTCTTGCTGAATCTAAATTTATCTTTGGCACATTGCTCTGAAATTCAGAGTTATTCCAGCTTCGGTGCAATTTAGCTGCACAATTCCTGCTAATGAGCGCCAGACTTAAGGTGCTCTCCCAGCTGAGTGACAGAACGATAAAGACCGAACACCTTTTGTGACACAATAAGATATGGCATTTGACGCCTTACATTTCCACTTTGAATAACTGTAACTGACATTTTGTCTTAAATTTTGAGAAGCCTTTTTTTTTTGTTTTGTTTTTCAAATTTTGACAACAAGCGACGACTATTACTGGAGTGTAAACCTCTCAAACAAGCAAACAAAAAAAATGTATTCGGTGTTGTCAGCAGAAACGTCCTCAAAAACTGCTGCTAAGCTCGCTGAGGCGAGGACAGCTCCTGGATTCGATAAAATAAATATGTTGAATATTCGATCCCAGTCTGTGCCTTTGGTTTGTAGCACCTTTGGCTGGCAGATCAGGGTCAGAGGAGAATCTGTGCGGAAGAATGAGGTTCTTTCACAGCTGTGAAATATTGCTTTTGAGGCATGCCTGAGGCAATTGATTCAGCTCACTTTGTTCTCTGCATCTGTTTGTTTGCCCCCCCCTCTGTGTGTGCGTGTTTCTTCTGTTTCAAGCTTGAAGAAACAGGGTCTCCAGCAGATGTTTGTGAGCAGACTGAAGACAATACGACTGTGTCACAGGTAAAGAAACTTGAGGTTTTCCAATGTTTTTGCACCAAATACAAATCAATGCACAATGTTTTCCCCAATCTAATGTTTTCTGCTAGTAGTACGGCGTGCTGTATATGTTTGTGCTTTCAGATGGAGGCCCTGATTAAGGAAGTGCAGGTGCTCAGGGAGGAGCTGAGGGGTAGAGACAAGACCATAGCTCTGCTCACTCTGCAGTGCCAACAGCTACAACATCATCAGCAGCAGCGCGATCAAATGGTGAGTTGGTATGAGCAGGATTATTGTTAATGTACTCATTAGAGCTTAGATAGGTGTTGTTGTTCTGCTTTATGTTATACACTCAAATAAAAAAGAAAAGCTTCTTTTTAGGCTGGAATAATGTCTAAAACTAGATAGCCAGAATGTTTGAGGAAATTGTACACAGCTTCCTAATCAAATCCAATAAAAATGAAAGGTGTGAAGGACTTCATCTTTCAGTACTTAAGATGGAGAGAGGAGCACCACTTTGTGAATATCTGCATGGGAACAAAGTGCAACAGCCTTCATCAAAAATTGCGGAAAATCTGGGGGAGATATTTGACATGATGAACATTATTGATATAAAATTGATGACGGAATCAATTATGAAAATAACAGTTTGGCAGTTTTATCTCATTTTCCACCACAGGACCCTGTCACCATGTTTCGCAGCAGTGTATATTTGGGGCAGTAAGGCTTCTGTGTGTTGGCCGGAAAGCTGTTTGTTTTGCTATGGTTACTATGTTCTGGCTGGGAAACTTCTTGAGACTTTCGTTTAACAATGGCTTTCTTGCTGCACCACCACTCAGAAAATATTTGCAGAAAGCAGCGTTAATAGTTGTTTAGTCAACATGTTCTTCCACCAGACCTCCAAAGTTACAATAAGCCTTTTGTCTGCTTTCTCTTGTCTGCCTTATCGAGTTAGGTGAATACCATGCTTTGCTAAGTGTGTGAATTGTGCACACAATTCAATTTTCTGTCAATTTATTTTGACAGATTATTGCTTTATGAGTTATTCAAAACTTGACATATTGATTTATAACCTAACACTGCTTTAAACCTCACAAATTGCTGACTAATGTCCTCTACAAAACATCTGAGGCTTTTACAGAACAGCTGGATTTCACTGAGGTCAAATCACACAAAGATAGACTCTGTTTCCAGATTAAGTCACGTTTAGAAAATTAGCATCAGAACGCTGCTTATATTTAAAGGTATTGGAGTTAGGATGTTGGAAAGCAAAGGCCTTTAACATTTTTCAAAATTTTGTTTGTAAAAAAATAATTTTTAAAAAGTCAAACCCATTGTCTTTCCTTGTTATGGTTTACTTGATTCTGCCGTAGTTTGTATTGGTCTACCACATAAAATGCATTAAAAGTTTTGACTATGACATGACATGATATAAAGTAGGTGAAACATCATTTTGATGGACATTCTGATATTTTTTTTTTTCAGTGATCCATTAACAGTTATAAAAATATCATCCCTCCCTTCTGATTTCTGTAAAGATGATAATTGAATGTGGGTTTTTATTTTATGCAAATCAACATTTGATAAACATTCTAAATCACATCTGTATGACTGACTATTTTATTTTTATGGAAAGTGACAAAAAGATTTTGAAAACGTGTGTACTTTTAATGTCATTAGAACACAAAGACTGTATGTAGTTCATGTGCTGCAAGCACTTAGTTTCTCTTTCAGTTGTTCAATTCCTTCCTGTTAGTGAGTCTTTGAGATCTGTGTCAATGAAATGCTCCTAGTCAGCACAGTTTATGCTGATTGGCTTGTGCAAAAGGAGCATATTACAGACAATACTCTGATTACATCATCGAGTATGACAGCACTGCTGCTAAGCTGCCAAATGGATAGAGAAGTCATGCAGTGACACTGCTCATTGTGTGTGTGTGGGGAATTAAATTGATGGCTATTTTGCTCTAGCCCTACATGCACTGTTGCTCAAGCCTTCAAACAACATCCATTCTGTTTGATTTTGACTGGCTCCATTTCCACTCTAACATTCATTAGTGTTCTCTCGTTAGCCAAAAAAAAAAAAAAGAAAAGAAAAGAACAATCATCATATGCATGGCTGACATTATTCAAATCACTGCCACAGTGAGAAATACCAAAATGTCAAAGCAGGACCTATCCACCAGCTTATCTGTGACATGCTGTCTGGCCAATTAGGATTAACAACCACCCAAAGCTCTTCAGTCTGCACAATATTGTTACACCCTTAACTTCCAACAATCAAAGAGACAAATGAACACTTTTTTTTTTTTTTTTTGCTCTCTGGCTGGCTTTAATGAGTTTAAAAGTTGTTAGAGTGAAAGTGTGTGTTCAAAGGAGAAAATAAACGAAAATTCACCTTACTAACTCACTCCTGAGGCTTCTTTTCTTGAGGGAATCCAAACTTGGGGGAAAAATCAGATGATGAGGTGTGTTTTTTTTTTTGTTTTTTTTTCTACTCTGATTTGTTTTTGTTTTGTACATGTAACAACAGACTTCTGAACAGGAGGGCAAACAGAACCAAACAACAGGGCGAAAGAATTTTAGGGTCCAGGCTGAGTGAGAGAAACTAGCAATTCCAGCAGGATAGTATTTGAGTCCATGAAGGCTGCTGGTTCAACTTGAATTAGTGAGTCAATGTCTGGGTGTTTGTTCCTGATATTGGTGTGCTGTTCGAAACTGTTAAGAGGCTGAAGCCGGTAACAGCTGACTGAATGCGACATAATGGAGAAAGAAAAAAAAAAAAAAATGGAGGTGTGCGTTACAGCAAGATGTCTTTTTTTTCCATGTGTGTACTTGGAGGGCTGAGATTGAAAAATGCGAGAGAAAAGCAGAGCTATTAGAAACTGAAAAATGCTATTAAAGTCCCACTTGACCAAAAGGAGCCTCGGGTTTAGCCAGTGGTTCTCCCAATCTTTTAGTTATTATATCTAAATGATCATGTAATCGGTTTTCTCTGAACCTGGGATGGCTCACGTTAAATTTCCAATCATGTCCTTAAATTCTTATCAAAGCTTAAATAGTCTGCTGACTCCTGGTTTTCTTCTACAGTAAGCTGATTCTGTATCTGAAGTCTAAAATAGTATCTCATAACTCCATAAATGTATTCTGATACATGTTAAAAATATATATAATCAAATCAATGCATTTTTATTTTAGTGTGCGATAGGGTGTAATAAAATGAAGCCTTTTTCTGGAATGAGTTACAGTTTGGTGCGATAAAACATATGAATTATGTCAAATATAAATACAAAAACAATAAACAATTTTTTAAAATGAATGCCATTATGTAATGTACATAATCTTAGCAGTAGTTTGTTATGATACATTGATGGAGGAAGTTGATGGAGAGGTTGTCATGGGTCTCTGACAAATGTTAATGTTCAGAAGCGATAGTATGTTGTATTGTCTTACTGTTTATCTTTGAAATACATGCTTTGAAAAGCTATTACCAACCAAATAAAAGGTATTAATATCTCAATAATGGCTCACTTTGGTTTGAAATGAGCTTAAGCAACATTTATCTCCAGTCAGTGTTCATTTTTCATCTAGATCTTTACTTGATAAACAACTTCACCTGCTGTTTCTCAGCATATATCAATATTTCATGGTGGGCTTTGCTATTTATACCGCCTGCTCGAAGCTTACATACTTGCATCATCTGCTTATGTTAATGTTGGGCTTTTAATAATGCAATTTAACAGTTCTTTCTCTAGAAATAATACTTCAAATCAATTTGAGAAACAAGAATTAGGTGCACATGCTTGAGTTCAATGCATGAACATTGACATGTATTTATATATTTCAGTCTGTATGTATAATTTAGAACCTTTGTCTATTAGTATATACCAATGTGTGTCATGTTTCAAGTCTTTCACAATTTGAGCACAACTTTCTTTATTTTCCTCCCTGCATTTTAGCCCTGTGAAGGTCAGCAAGTTAGGTGTCAGTGCCGCCATCGGAGGACGTCCACTTCATTACAACACAACGAAAGACAGATGGACACACGGATGCAGCAGTACAACAAAGCTACCCAGACGTATTGGAGAACGCCGAGCCAACCTGTAAGTCCAAATATTGTTCAGTCTAATTCTTCATCACGGAAAGTTGAATTTGAAACAAAATTAAGTCGCTTCATGTGGATAAAGGCTCAATGAATGCTATTTTAGCAAGTATTTGACAACACTGCTGCATTGATTCTGTGACTAAATTAACAAATTATTATGTAAAAAAAAAAGAAAAAAAAAAAAAAAAAGAAAAGGCATCTCCCTTCCAATTTACAGTGGTAAGCAGACTGGTGACTGACTGCAGCCATGCAGTGCGTTAATCAGTTGAGTGCCTCTCCAGTCACCCACCACTGGAAAGACCTGCCAGGGAGGTAAATCACTGTGCTGGGTCTCCCCTCCCCTGTTTATTAAACTGTTTGTTTGCTTGGCTCAGTGTCTCTTACTGTAAAACCACCCAGATCCAGTTCAACTTGGGGTGCAATGTTAATGTTTGAGTGATAAACAAAAACAGCGGGGAACATAGGAATGGCATGAGAGGGAAACCAGAAAAATGTTTATGCGCGTGTTTTCCGTTTGCAGTGTTTCGCTCAGCGGCACACGGGGTTTCAGCCAGTTATTGATTTTGCAGCAGGAGAGCCACAGGCAGCATGATTAGCAAATAGTACACTAACTGATCGGCTTCCGGCTAAAAGGGTGAAACACACACACAGAACCATGTTA
The DNA here is from genome assembly GCA_903067055.1 of Poeciliopsis paucimaculata. Lineage (NCBI taxonomy): Eukaryota > Metazoa > Chordata > Actinopteri > Cyprinodontiformes > Poeciliidae > Poeciliopsis > Poeciliopsis paucimaculata. Next base: position 23,240 of record CAEGAD010067897.1, read on the forward strand.
TGTTTAGATTTTATATTTAAGGACAATAATGATTTAAAACAGAAAATTACCTCATTTGTCTCTTTGATTGCATTGCACTATTAGAGCTGTTCTCTGAGGTGGGAAAAGCTATGTTTTGATTTAGCTACTACATGTAGACACAAGCTATATTACCATCTACATTACAAAGTAATCTTGATAGCAATAGCGGATTATGGTTTAAAAGTTTCCATGGCAACTATTAAAGCAGGGCTCTATGCGCAATAATATTCATCTCTGTAGTGAGAGCATTTGTGTCTGACCTGTGCTACTCAATAAAACACAAAACGCATTCAGCATGTTCTTTGTCAAAGCTTACTGTTGCTCTGAAAAGCTCTCTGTGAACCTTTTTGAATGTTGTAGCAAGTAAAACGAAAAGAGACTACTGAATAAAAAAAAAAAGATAACTGCATTTCACAAATATCAAAATCAATCTTGGCTTCGGTATTCCTCCCATAACTGAACTCGTTTTGATATTATTTAAAAACTTTTTTTTTATCTTTTACTTTTCAAAACCAGTATTTTTTTCTTTTTTGTTTTTGCTTCTCTTTTTTGCTTTTGTACCATGTTGATGAATGCCATGTTTAAAAAAGAAGAGAGAAGAGATAAAAGACCAGTATCTTGTTTGTGCATTTGCACTTTAGTCATAGACCTAAAACTAAAATTACTAAAATTATTTTTCTGTGAGGCATAATCTCACAGTGAATAATTAAGAAAAAAAAAAGAAAAAAACTCTCAATGGGAGCTAAGTGATGTGGTGGGAAAAAAAAGAATTGAACAAAATCACTTGAGGTGAAATTAAGTAGATGCTTAGCAATCCCTTTAAAATAAATGCACCTTATTTTATTTATTTTATAATTAGTCACAATTCCTACAAAGGACTGCTTTTGTAATGGGTAATTTTCAGTTACCCTTCAATTTTAATATAACTTTTAGCACAGACATCAAGCAGGATTGTAAACAAAATATGAAGAGTCTTTAATTTGCAGTCCAGTTGCTTGGGAGGAATTAAAAGAAAAACAATTTTCTGCTTATATGTAGCAAATTTAAACCAGTAAGGACTGTTAAATGCTGCTGAGACTTTAACTTGAGTCATGTTCTTAGGTCAAGCAAAACTAAGATTGACCAACAGACACTCTGGGTGGGTCAGGTGTGAAATATGAATATTGATGTCACTGGTGCCAATAAATTTGCCAGTAAAGATTTTGGTGTTGCAGGATGTTTCCTAGATAAATACAGCAAAATTAGGTTACTTTTTTTTTTCAACATTTTTGAAAGTGAGTATATTATTCCAATTAAAGATGGTGTTATTTTATACCTTTTTTTACCCATAGAGTTGTCAGCGGTGTTGTACATGTCTACATCTGCCTTATCAGTGTTCGAGAGGTTAAAATGTACACAGAGATTTCTGGAATCCCTGAATTCAACCGGCATCTTTGCAGTAAATCCTTTTGCCTCTGTATCTTGTGTCATGGGGTCTCTGTAAATTGCGCTCGCTTTCCGCTGATATTATCTGGGCCCGATAGATATCTGGAGAATTTAGAGGCTTGGTGCACCTCAGGCTCTTTGTTGACTCTTCCTAAACGGTTTTTCACAGGCTCCACTGCTCTCCTGGAGAAAGAGGTGTTTGCTTCGGCAGGAGAAATTTGGTAATTTGGTGGCAGGGAAACATATACGTAAATACATTAAAAGAAGATGCCTTCGAATGGTTTTGACAACAAGACAGTTTACCTGCCAGTTTTAATATTTTAGCTGATATTTCCACAAAGTTCAGTTTATTTCCATGAAAGTAACATGTCAGGTGTTTAGCCAGAATTGTAATTTCTAACAGAACTGCATACTTTCATACAGCAGCAGGTTTTTTATTTTTATTTTTTTCAAAACACACGGATGTCCCAGGACTGACAGAATGCCACAGAGGCAGACGAGGAGAGCTATTTAATTTGTACTTAAAATAGAATAGTCATTAAATTTGTTTAGCGAGACAACAATAGAACTCAAAAGCCCTGTATCTTGGTGTTTTTTGTGCGCCTTGAATTATGCAGTTACAGTTGTACAGCTCATCTTTAAGAGACCATGTGTGAGTAATTAAGTGTTTCTGGGTTTTCGTCCAGCTCACTCATACAGCAGTATGTAATATTCTTGTCAATATCAGCTGAAACAGGCTTTCATTTAGGCTTCTAATAAATTTCTAAAATCCTACAGAGAAAGCTGTCGAAGCAAGTGCATACCAATTTATGCATACCAATGACTCATAGAGTCTTCTATGAGTTAGAAGACTCATAGCCATTTAGACATTGTTTACATGTATTTTCAACAATTCAACAAGCACACTGGAAGCACTATAAGCTAAAATAGCCCTTCACTATGAGGACTTCACACTAGACCTCAAGCTGCTTGGATTCGTTGGCTCCTTCACTTTTCCTCCAGATTCTGGATTACCTTTTTCTAAAAGGAGGAACAATATTCAAGTCCTTTTTCTCCTCAATCCAAATGGCACTTGTAATTTCAGAAGTGTTTTATTTAGGAGCGGGTTAACTCTGTGAAAGTTGTAAAGTCATTTCTCTGACAACTGTCCAAGTCTTGTGAATATCCCCCAAAAGTCTTGAATGGGTTTTGTTTTGCAGTCGGCTGTGGCTTGAGTAATTTATTTGTGTACTTCCCATTTATAGGTTTGAACGTAGCCCTCTTCTTTAGCATTCTTTTGTTGTGGCTTGCCCTCTTTTTGGATAGTCTCTATGACAGTCAGGTGAGAATTGTCAAGTTGATGAAAGTTCAGGGTTCACAGATGACACCATGGCAAAGGCAAAAAAGACAGAAGCTCACAGCCTTGTTGAAAAATGGAACAAAAGTGGAAAACGCTTATGGAACTTTGAGGCCTCTTTTCACATTAATCTAATTTTCAAAGTGCCAAAATTCAAACGGCACATTTTTTTTTGTCCTATGTGTTTGAAATCATTACAAAGCTTAGACTTCACACTTTCAGAATCTGTAAATTTCTCTAAACGTCTGCGGGGAGTCTTGCGTAAAATTAAAATTTTCTGAGAAACTGAATTTTGGGTATTCATAAATGATAAATTGCAATAAAAATTAACATAAGTCAATTCCTACACTACTTCAGTTTGCAACTAAGGAATTCATATAGTATGAGTTTCATGTTTTGAATCAAGTTAGAGAATTGGATTACCTTCTGGTTTTATATTCTATCTGAAGGACTGGCCACGGATGTTAGGTAACATGCAATGCAGCATTTTACGATCATCTGCATGCAATCGAAGTTGCTTTCTTGCAAGAAATACAGGGAGAAAATAAAAGATACTTACTAAAATGGAAAGAGTTGTATGCCAATGTACAAGATGCGCACAATATCAGTCAAGCTTGTTGGAGCTCATGCGTCACATTAGAAACCACTTATATGTCACTTGTAGAGCAATAATCTGTGCAAGCAGTTCCCTTGGAGGAATCACAGCAGCACACAAAAAAATAAAAACACTTTCCCTGCTGTCTCTTTCTTCTGCAGTGACTAAAACCTGGGTCGGTATCATTTTTTGTCATTTTCCATTTGCCACAATGGAAAAGCCACACAGCTTTGTGTTTGTCTGCCCATGTTTCTTTGGCCTGTGTGTACGAGAGCCTGATGTGCCACACACACACACATCTCTTGTGCTTGAGTGGGGAGCACGCTTGGTGAATGTGACTGAACAATGAGTTCGGCCGAATGAGGACTGGAGAGACGACCTTGCTTATAACCTAGATAAACAAAGATGCAGATGAGCAGCCGCAATGAAACAAAAGGCAGCAGAATAAGCACTGTTACATCAGTGGCAGACAGAGAGGATAATTACAGCCACCCTCCTACTCCCTCTTTGCTTCTCAAACATCCTCCTCTCTTCTCAGAGCTTTCCCACTGTCTTTTTTTGTCACTTCTGCACCGTCTCTCTGTGGCTCGCTTGCTTCAGTGATTTCTCCTCTTGTCTGTGCGTCTCCCCGTTTTTTGCCTGAGATTGTTTCCCCTCTCAAATTCTTAACTTTCTCTGTAATTGGATCAATTTTTGTCCGTCACCGGCAGTGAGAAAAGTGTGGAAAATGATCAGTGTTTAGCTATAGGTGGAAGGTTCTTCCCTTCCGGATCCTGTTGTTATTTCTGCTCTCGCATTTGCAGGCAGACGGCCACAAATGCACCCTGCCTTGTGCGTGCTCTCCGTTTGATAGGTGAGGATTTAATTGCTAAAGTCAGTGAAGTGAGTCACTGTGGTCAGACCTAAGTATTAATAATAGGCTGATACGTAAAGCTCGGTGGATTAGAGGAGCCAAACAAACAGAATAAGGCTGTTGGAGACAGCGTGCTGTCAAGGAAGCAGGTATATGATAGAGAACGGATGGGAACCTTTACTTGGCTTTTTAATTCTTGTCCTACTTTCACACTATCCGCTTAAGGAACACAAGAGGCTGACTAACGCATCTTAAAAGTGAGAGTAAGGAACCTAAAACACCAAGCCAACAATCTGCTGCAGGCATAGATTAAACACTGGAGGTGGCAGCTGGAGGCTGCCTTTGTGGTGTGCTGAAGTTGTTTTTCTTTTTCTTTTTTTTTTTGTCATGTGTAATTTTTATATAAGGGGAAACTGAACAGGTGGGCTGGTTCTGTAAAACATTTCACATGTTTCACCTGTTGTGTTATGTCTTCATGGACTTTGCATAGGATGAGATGTATTGATTTAAGTAGCCGACATTTTTTAAGTGGCAAGTTATGTGTTGCATAGAATACGGTACTTTACTGCAGAAATGGAATGATGATGTTGCAAAACCATGTTTGGAACATTAAAACTGGTAATCTTTTAACTTTCTATTGGTCACTTGCCAAATATGTGTTCAATATGTGTTCAATATGTGTTCAACTTTTTCACATTTGTCAGCTTGCAACAAAAAAAATTCACAATAGCTCAGTGTCACTCAGATCTTCAGAAATTAATTTTACCGCAGTCTAGCATCTAGACAAACCGTCATTTTAACACATTATTGTGCTTCAATCTGAGTCAAATTATTGTAGCTCTGCCTGTTTGGATCATATTCCAGCTCAGGTCTTTTTTCTGTTAGGCTTTAAGTTTTTCTTGTAAAATTATATTTGGCTCCATTCATCAACTTTACCTACCTTCTGCAAAAGCCTCCCTGTATCATGACGCTGCCAACACTATGTTTCAGAGTGGAAATGCTTTGTTTAGGGTGACTAACACAAATAGTTTTCAGCCACACATAGAGTTTTTTATGTATGCTACGTGGCGTACCACTTCTTTATGAAGGCTGGAACGTACACAGCTAATAGTGTGGAGTTCCCATGGACCTTTTAATGTCTTCTTTTTTTAAAATGCTTTGTTGGCTCTAGTGGCCTTTATCTGAGAGTGGTCAGACAGGAAAGTGGGTAATGGGAGAGGAGGAGAAGACATGCAGCAGTTTCATCAGGTCAGGAACCCAACCTGGAACTGCCGAGTCGAGGACTAAGGCCTCCTTATGTGGGTTGCGCGCTACGCCTGCACCACCACAGCACCCTGGATCCTTTAACTTTTTCTCTGATGAAAGCTATCCCTGTTGGACATCCGTGTCTTGGTACATTTGCAGTTATCTCACATTCTTTCTGGCCTCAGAAACTCTCTTGAAATGTTCTTTCATAGCCTGACCATCTTTATTGTATCTTCAGAATCATCCCTGACCTTTGTGCTATGTCCTTTTGATCTTCATACTGTTTGATCATTGATTAATAAAAATGTTGAAAAACAAGCATTATTTTTCCTTATTTTGCTTCCTTCACAGTTGATGGATTGCAGTTTGTGGTTGTAATGTTGCAAAAACAAATGGGGTTAAAATACATTTGCAGGACAATCTTTGAAACTTGATAGCCAAATTCAACTATCAAGTTGAATTTACAGTAGGTGTTCTGGCACTAAGTTAAGGAAGGTGGAATGCCAGAGTTATTAAGGCCTCCCCCTTTGTGCCAATGCCATAGTTCAGCTGTGCTGTCAAGGCTCAGCCACACAAAGGTCTGATGCATTTTACTAATGGCAAGTCAAAAGAATAACTTCAATATTTCTGTCACTCTGCTCTTGCAATGCTCTCTCAGCCCTTCATCGGGGAGCATTTATAGTGATGGAAAATGCAAAAAAAGAAAAAGTAACGGCTGGCTGAGTTCTGTGAAATGTGCTCGATGCTGTCAGGATTGTTCATAAGCCTTCAAACTTACTCTTTTGTTCTCATTGCCTGGTCCTCTGCAAATGAAGCCTTGAACTGAAGTTCCTGCCAGGACCTCCTGCTGAAGCTGTTGTTGGTGTTTAATAAAAGCCTGGGACAGAAACATCCTCCTCTTACAATAGTCACACTGGGAGGCCTCCGTAATGGTGTCGACTGTACCTGCAAGGAAAATGCAAACTTTTTTTTTTTACCCGTTTTGTGTTGATGTGTCAAACATATAGTTTGTGTGTTACAACATTGTTTTAGGAGATGGCTCTCTGCATAGACGAGAAGGAAGCAAGAATCCAGTAGTTTGTTTTCAAATCTGCCCAACATGAATTCAGAAAAAAGCTTGGAAACTACATTGCTGGAAGCATGCAAATGGTACCATGATGGTCAATATTCTCAAAACCTTGAAGCATACCATGTATATGGAGTTTACTTTACCCACCACAGCCTGATAGCAGAAATGTTATTGTTATGATTAAAGACAGGTTTAAGTAGTTCCACATGTCGAGCTGTTGACTTGGCCTTTAAATGTCCAACATTATAACTCATTGGCATAGTTGCGTGATATGCTGGACAATCATGTCTTTTCACTGGCTACGGCATTATTTCTGCAGATAACATTTTGCCAGAATCTGCATCCTCAGGAGTCTAATAAAGTCCAGACCTCAATGATTAGGGCTGTTTTGACGTCAATAGAAAGAGACACACTATTTGGCAAGCGGTCATAACGTTAAGCCCGATTTCGGTAGGCTTTTGTATTGTCAGATAACTGTTCTAGTTACTCAGATTTAATTTGACATGTATCCAAGTGTTTGCCATACATTTGTTGCTCTGTTCTTCATGAAGGTTCCCCTTTCATCTCATTCCCTTTTGCAAGTTGGAAAAATGTTTGAATATGGACAAAAATAAAGATTTTTTGCATTGGTGAGATGTGCTGCTCAGGTCTCCGATCCATGTTGGCCCCTCCTCGGCTTACAGGACTAAAAGGATATGCGGCTGTTATCTTGGTGCCAGATACCACAGGACACTTTTCGACTGAAGTCCATTCTTCAGTAGGTCAGGGCTGTTTTGACATCAAAAGATGGCCATTATGTCATTGCTGTAGACTTTATTTCATCAGTAATTAGACAGGGTGGTTTTCTGTCCCTTTATGACATGATCACCTCAACTTAGATCATCTATTAAAGAAAAAGGTTTTAGATAAGTTGTGTGCAAACAGGGAAAACATGGCTGATTCAACAACACTCCTTGTGCATCTCACTGAAAAGCTCAGTTTAGCTTCTGTCTTTTTAAGGCCCTGTTCTGAGTACACTGCAAACATTTTCAAACACAGGGGATGCATATGTACTTTGAAGTGAAGCCTGGCTGAGATCTTATGCTATCTCAGCTCTTGAGAGAACATTTTTTTATTTTTTTTCCCCCACTATATCATTGAATAAATGAATTTATTTCTCGCTGAATATTATCACAACACCTCTCTTGGATCCAAACAGCAAAGTCAATACCAACATTAAAAAAAATATACAACTCTCTGATCTAAGCAGAAAAGCCTAAACTTTAGGGAACAGCAACCATGCGTGCCAGTAAAACCCACAGTCAGACTGGACTGATCTGTGTTGTTACAGAGAACCTTTCTAGTCGATACAGCCAGAGATTAACAGCCTCCATGACTGGACTGTCCCTTCTGCTGCTGCTATGCTTATTACCGCACGCATAGCTTCAGCACTATGCATCACATCATGCATTATGCAGAGTCAGGGCTGCACTGTGTCACATAATTTCTAATGCACCTATTTTTGGTGGTGTGCCACACTTGCTATAGCTCAATAGGTAAGATGCAAATATGTTACGCTACGATAAGATGGATAGTGAAGAAACAAAATCCCTGCATTACTAATAAGGAGATGCAAGGTGATCAGGATGCAATATGTCATTGGGAGGGAGAAAAGTTGTTATTGGTCCTTATCTTGTTCTTGGACATACAGCCCTTATAGAGTAATGCAGAGAAATTGTTTTATTAAATATACGCTTCCTATACTTGAACATGTCCTACATAAATATATATTGTGTGGGTGTGTGTGTGTGTGTGTTAGTGATTCCCCTGCAAAGAAAAACAAAAGGTCAAATAACATTATGCTAAGAAATAAAAATTTAAAGTGGCCTCGGTTTTTACATGGCAGAATGAAGGTTTGCATGTCGCTTTGTTTTTGTGCAATGTGCTAATAGGACAGATCATACTTGCTAACAATGCCTTGGTGCTTCACCATCTACCTTTTACAACTCTGTCACTAAATCGCATTGTGGGGCCATGACAGATGTCAGAAGTGAAGTTTTCCCAAGTTGTTTTTGCCAATGTAGCCATGGATTCAATATGTTCATGTCAAAATAATTAGTCTGTGGATGTAGCGCATCTGGGTGGGGTTCACAGACAATAATATTTCCAAATGTTGGAAATACTACTTAGAAACCAACTCATAGCTTCTCGTAGTCTGTTGATTTGATCAAATCAGCGACTTTTTCTTTTTCTGAATTCAGGCCACATTTATATGTGATAAACAGCACTTCCCCTTTTTTAACAGAGCAGAATAAAAATCACACAAAAGTGTTGGCTACATGACGATGGGGCATTTTTCTCCATGATCAAACATGCATATTTTCTCTAAATTGCAATATTTGCATTTCACAAGTCTTTATTTCTTATACAGTATATGAATATTAATCTTTTTACCTTGTAAAAAATGTTCGCTGCAAATCCTCATATTCACCCGGGGCTGTCAGTCCCTATGAATGATGGCTGCTATCCATCTCAATCTTATTTCCTCATCAAACGATATAGGCTACTATGACAAGTTTGGTTTGCAACCTTGTTTGTTTGTTCAGCTGACTGCGCAGCACCCTATGACAATTTTCACTGCGAAATCAACTTAATAAAAGTGATTTTAGGCTGCCATCTGTTTTTTTTTGACTAATTTTACAAGAATTCATTGACACATAGGTTGTTTTAGCTGCTTTCTGAAGTGCATGATGTCTTGCGCAAAGGGTCAATTACTTCTTTGAGCAGGACTTACAGCGTGCGTGTGTGTGTGTGCTTGGGTATGTCATACCTTTTGTCCTTTGTGTCTTTGCTCTGCACAGGGTGTACTGCCCAACCCCTTGCTGTCCCCTTGGCATGCACAGCAGCAGGGCTTGATCCGTACCAGCATGCCCCAGCGCAGACACAGTGAGTTACTAACATTCTTTGCTGACGCTTCTCTAACATTCTATAACAAAACGCATATGTGTTTAAAAAAAATCAACCAGATTTTCAATCAACTGCATATTTATTGTGTTTGTAAGGGATGTGTTTCACAGCTACCGGCAAATTTTGCTCAAACCAGATTTTACCGGAGATTACATTATTTAAAACAGAAAAAAATGATGCAAAAATAAAAGAATAAGCATGTAACTAAACAAATAAATGGAAAAGATGTATATAAAGGGAACACAAATGTTTTGTTTTTGTTGTTTTTATTTTGCTTTGTGAAAACTATGACCTTCAGTGTGGCCACTGTTGTTGCTGAATGAAGAAGAATCAAACTTAGCTGTTTTTGGTACAGATGAGGTGTTCAAAAATAAGATCGGAAGAAACACATGAAAATATTTTTCAAAGAAAACTCCAGACCTCCCGGGCTGCGAGAGAGCGAGAGAAAGCTAAACGTAGCAGACCAAAATTATTCACTTTTTTCCTTTTGAGCTTTTAAACTCTGTCATGCAACAAGCTAGATTTGAGGACAGAGTTTTCACATTCTTGAGGGATTATTGACAGACTGAGGTTTTTCAGCGCTAAACAATTTATTTGATAAATATGCTAAACTCTGATTGTTCTCCTTTGTCTCTGTTCTCTGTTTTAAAACAATAGAACTTTCAGAAATACAACTAGATATTTTGAATACTGTTTTTAAAGTCTAGATCTCAAATAAATCAGTCGACAACTGAACGCTTTACTGGAGATGAGTAGTAAGATCCAAATTGGTGCATCTCTGCTATTGACTTTTTTTTCTTTTGTCAACTTTCAAGGCATGTAGTTGTTAATTTAGTAATAATGCATCCACTGCAGCTTGCAGCAGGTATTGTTTCAATATATGATGTCCATGAATAAAATACCAGCTCACCATCAGGCAATGTATATTCAGCCCTTGAAGAGTAAAACACACAACACATTCTTTGCTATAAACATAAACCTGAAAGTAAACCAGTAGAACTTTATTAGAAATGACAAGGCTGAAGAAATGTTGAGATTGTTGTCACAACCAAAAGCTTTCTTGAGCATAACAACAAAGCTTTTGTGAGTGTAGTGGAGATGTGTTAGTGGATAGACAAGGTAGGCAAAGAACAATAAGAATAGGTGAATAGCCGTTTGAAAATGCACATATGTGAGTGAAAAACACAAAGGAAAGAAAGATGCGAATAAAGCAATCCACACTTTCTTTTTATGTCTCTCCCCAGGACTCAGCCTTTTATTGATAAGGAATATGGAAAAATATGTACCCAAGGTACATTAATATCAGCACAATTAAGTCATTTCAATTTTTTTTACATAATATAGCAGTGTTCAATAAAATACTCCAACAGAATATTTTGCCAGTGGAGGTTTTTATTTTCAGATTAAAGAATAAGACATTGAAGTTAATTAGGAAAATCTTAACTATACTTGACATTGCAAGACTTTGTTTTGTCACCTAACATATGACCTTGTTTTGAAGCTTTGTTTTACTTTTGGGAAAAACAAACACAAAGAAAAACCAGCACAGTAAAAAAAACAAAAAAAAAAACAGAAAAAAAAACATTAAATAAATAAAATAAATACCTACTTCTTTCTCTTTAACCTGCAGCTATTTTTATCCACGCTGCCTGTCTTCAAAACCCCATCCTCCTCTCAAGTCTACACTCTCTGTCTCTCAAAAAATCTGAATGTGACTGAACCTCTCTCATTCGTTCTCCTCTGCCTTTGCCTCCTCATTGCGTAACGCCTTGGGCTAGGAGTGGAACATCTAGTGCACTACTTCACTGACACAGCGTGGTACAGTAACCCTTTCTTTAATGTGAAGATGCTGCTCCCTCAGACCAACAGACCACACTGGAGTTTGGCGTCAGAGGGCACGACAGAAGCATGTCCTTGTACAGCTGTTGGCATGATTATCTTTTGGTTTTTCAGCTTTTACTTTGCATAAATTCTCCATTGATTTTCTAGATGATAATAAAGAGTGCTACAGTGTCTTGCAAAACCTTCTTTATTCATATTTTGCCACAAACACAAACTTTGACAGATTTTTCTGGGGTGGGGTGATGATATGTCAACATAAAGTAGTGCATGCGCATAGAAGAAAAATGATAAATGATTAAAATGTGTTAAAATGTCTTGGAGTAGGCTGAATCTAAATCTAATTGCGAGACTTTTTAACTTCTTTACGAAGAAGTACAGTAGATGTGGAAGTCTGCTAGAGACAGACCCCATAAGACCTGCAGCAGCTGCATCTGGGACTCTGAAGTATTGACGAGGAAGGCTGAAAACATGCGGCGCGTTTGAAAACCATATTTCTTTTTTCCTTCCGCTTCAAAAAGTCATGCACTATTATTTTAACCAAACCCAATGAAATCCTCAAAAAGAGTTTTAAGTTTGTGTTTGTGTGCTGAGACTAAAATATGAAAAGTTCAAGCATGAGTATGAAAATGTTTGTGATACACAGCAGATCGGCGTTGTGGGGTTTAAAAAAGACTTGTCACATCACATTAGGTCCTGTGCATGTTTTTCTTCTTTTTTTTTTTTTCTTTCCATCTTTATCATTTAAGGTTCATTACTAAACTCCCATTTAGTAATAATCCTGTGTTAATGGGCGCAGATACATTTCATACCTGGAGTCCTCTGTGTAAAGCATGAAACAACTTCTCTGTTCTTTTAACTCCGATCCAGCCTTCAGCATGGTATGTCACAATATTGACGTACCATGAGACCATCCAGGCTTTTGCTACAATCATGTCCTTTAGCAAACTCTAACAATTTCTCACTCCATATATTCCCCTTCTTACATGCTGTTTTCCAGTCACTCGCATACTCCTCGTGGTGATTGAAGCTGCACACGAGACAGATCGCAGTTGGCCACGGCATCTTCCAGGTGCCGCAAATTGGCACTTGGGTGAATTTCTGTTAATGCAATAGCTATCATTAGAGGCTGAGATATTTACCTGCATGACAGTGCATCAGAAAGCTCCGAGTGACTGCTGCAAATTATTAGTATCTGAAGCAGACACCTGTAGATGCAAATAATTACTGGCTGCAAGCCTGTAGGCATGTCATGCCGCCATCACACACTGTCTCCCCCCTCCAGGAGGAGGTATAAATACGCTGTGCGGTGTGGGCTAATGACATGCCATTAAAGGTGCCAGGTTACTGACATGCTTCCATTAATAGACTTTTCAGACCGGATTTGTTATGAACTCTAGATGAAATGTAGAATAAAGTCGGCTTTTAAAGTTTCTCAGCGTGAGTGCAGATGAGATCAAAACATGAAATGGGATAAAAGTTGTCTTGATTATGCTCATGTCGCTTCTTAACAGAGTGCATGGTGACATCTCCTGCTAATTGTGATTTGTCTTTTGAATTATTAGAGCCATAATTCTTCCCCTCTGACACTGAATATGGAAAAAAAACAACTAATAACATAGTGGAATGGCAAAGATAATATGCCCTTATGCAAGAAGCACCGCAAACATTTATTCATAAAACACTTTGAGTTGCAAGTCTTTGATAAGAAAACAACAGTTTCACTTGGCAGAATTGGTCCAAAAATAAGCTGCAGTGTGGCAGGGGACCAGTAGATGGAGCTGTGGTGACTAAGATTGTACCCCAACCCACAGCAGAAAATGACCACTGGTGGAAATATACACAGCAAACCTAACCAGTGCAACTATATATACATATACATATATATATGCTTATATATATATATGTATATATATATATACATATATATATATATGTATGTATGTATGTATGTATAAGCATCCTTGGAGATCCTCTTATCTTCTACTCAGAGGAGCATAGTTGTGCTAAGATGGGATTCAGGCTCATTAGTAGCTGTTCATGGTTTCAGTTGGATTGAATACTGCAAGATCCTGCCAAGGCACAGAGGTCCCAAAAGACCAGATGCTCAGATATCCAGAGGTAAAATCTGACGACCATTGATAGTTTACAGATGTATGTGAAACTCAACAGCTCATGTTAGAAACACTGTGAAGTGTCTGTATTGATGTTCCTGGCTACTTAGAATATGGACACAAATCGACTTTTTCTGGAATAAATCTGAAGTGGACGTGAAGAAAAGTTGAAGTTGGCTTGCTATGTTATACAGTCCTTTGAATTTAATTGAGTTTTGTCGCAGTACAATTGCACAGTTGGAAGTTTTTGTAGGGATTTAAAGTGGTAAAATAATATCTGTCTGTACTATTTTATCTTTATAAAAGGTAGATATGTAGGATCAAAATATTTGTTGTAATAAATGTGTGTGCAATAATTGGAAAAAACAGTATGGTTTTTTATTGCAGCTGTTTGGCTACATTGCTATCGGCATTGCACATTTTTAGCCACTTTTATTTACAAAATATCTCAGTCAGGGGGAATTGAAAGTGTCTGTAAACTATGCTTTTTAAGACTTCTAGATTTTTTTTTTTTTTTTTAGGTTTTGGCTTGGCCATCCTTACAAATAAATATGCTTTGATCGATAAAAAAAATCAAGTAAATCTTGCAGCTGTTGTATGTTTACTTTTTCATTTTGAACAAGAGCAAAGGTTATGCTAATAATTTGCCACTCAACTTATACTATTGGTACCTATATTTTTTTTATTCACTCATTCCCCACAGCATGATGCTGCTGCCACAAGGTTTTAAATGCAGACGGGGTGTTTGCGTTTAATGTTCATTATTATTTTCCACCACATATTGCTTTTTGCATGTTTAAGGTGTTACTTTGTGTTGGTATGTGATATGTTGAGGTTTGATGCTGTAAAATGGAAAATTCCCTGAGTTCTGAACGATGTGGAAAAACCAATGTGGAATTGTTTTGTAAAAACTATTATTTTAAGACTGGAATGTGAAGAGATCAGAAAGAAGAAATCACAGCAAAACCGATCCTGGTTTAGACAGTTAGCTTTATTTTAAAACTGTAAGCCTCTAGAGGGACAAAAGGTCATTTATTATGATTTTGTTGTCTCTAAGATATCTCTGGTTTAATTGTGTGGTGGTTCAACAACCCCACATGCAACATGGCTCAACAGAACCCAAAACTAAAGAGTACAACATGAAAAACTTCTTCCCCGCTTGTTTTTAAACCGTCCTGCGTGTCGTTGCTTTTCCCCATTTTGGGAACAGTTAAGGGCCGGTCAAAGAAAACAGCCTTCATTTTGAAGAGCAAACAAACAAGTGGGGAAAAAGGCAGAATGCTTTGTATGCTTTCTGATTTGAAAATTCACTCACAGCTGCAAAATACTCAGCAGCGCGGTTACCATGGGGATCACAAACACACCACCTATGAAACAATGACTATTTGCTGTTTTCTCTCTTTTTGTATTTATTTATTCTTTTTCCCTTTTCTCCCGCAGCCTCGAACGCTACAGCCTTTCAACCCCTATCTCAACGAGCAGCCACACCAGGAAAGACTAATAAAAACTCCCCCCACCGAGGGCCACAGTAAGCTCACGCGGAGCAGATCAGAGGAAGCGACTTGCAAAGATAATGACCGTCCTCTTGAAGCCATTGAAGTAGACGTGTCAGGGGCGGGTGGCTCTGACAAGCTGAGTCATCTGCCCAGGACCAACCTTCGCTGCCCCCGCTCCTGTGCTCCACGGGGAATAACTGGCACAGACGGTCCAGCGTCAGCACCTCCGTCCACTTCGCAGCTTGGGCGGAGAGCTCCCGCTGCGCCAGCACAGAGCTCGGATGCGCCGAGATCAGCTCGCCCTCGCACGCTGCAGCCTCCTCGCATCCACAAGCCGACGTCTTCATCCACGTCAGATTCAGTTGGTGTTGGCGGCTCGGCCTCTCTGAAATCGGGCCGTTCTTCGGGGCCTCAGGCTCACCAGACAAAGCAGCTGCCGCCTCCGACGAGAGGCCTCCCCTGCTTTAACGCTGAACCCCAGGGGCAGGCTCCAAAGCTGTGTCAATCTTCACTTCTTCAGCCTCTCAGAACTTCAGAGCCTCGCTGAAATTCACAGGGAAAGTTGGGGAAGGTGTCATTCAAAGTCTTTGGGGCATCCAGGATCCCTTTGAGTCACTCCTGCCTCCCAAAGCCAAATAATACCCCAAGGAAGCGAAAGACATTGTCAGTGAAATTGAACCTCTTCTCCCCAGGCCATATTAGTTGTAGATTTTTTTTTTTTTCCTTTTCCTTTGACTTATCTCGATAATTAGGGGTTGACTGTAGTTTTGTTCCATGACTGCTAAAGGTGCAATTTTTACATTGGCTGCCAAAACTAGATAGTAGGATGTGTCATTCAGAATGGATTTTATATTACAAGTCAATTTCATTAGCTTTGCACATGTCAATGAATACTGAAGGTGAAGGAAAACAAGTTTCACACTTTGCACTTGACATGTTTTATTTATTTTTTTTGCATTTTGTTTTTCTTTGCAACAGCCTCTGGTTAATGTCCCGTTTAAAATTCCAGAACCTGTTAACTTTAGACAGCTTTGCCCTTTGACACACAGGTGCATTTGGTTTTTAAACACAGAGTCGATGTGATTGTGACCTCTGCTGTGCCTTAGAAGGCCCAGGAGGAAATGGGAGCAAAAAGAAGAAGTGAGACTCAGTCTGAAAAAATAAATAAATAAATAAAAGGGGGGTGGGGGGGGAGTGAAAAGCACAGCAGCAGACTGAAAAGCTAATTTGTCAAAGCCCTCTGAAGCTTGTCACTTCCGGACAGAGAATATGTGCATGTGTAAACGTGTTTGTTGGTGTGTTCATATGCTGAGTGAAAGGGCTTTGAAGAGCAAAGGAAAACCAGCTCCCCCTCCATACATGTGTGCATCATTGTAGCTCAGTTCACTGTACTGTGCTTGTATTTTTGGGTAAACATTACAAACTCCGCACATGTTAGCAAAAGGGGTCGTTGACCCTCCGTTGAAATGCTTTATGATGTAAATATAGGAGCAGAGAAAAACAATACCCCTCTATTAGTGAAGCTGTGTCAATAACGGTGTGCCGGTCAAAGTAACAAACACATCAGTATAATTACGCTTAAAGGCATGAGAGTGTGCATAAGTAGAAAACACCAAGAAGAAAATAAGTTTTATTGGAATAGAGTCACTGTTTGAGAAAGTAGTTTTTGTAATATCCAAACCCTGAAATCAGTTCTACAAGGCAAAAACAGAACCAAATCTGTTGATATTGCAATTTAAAGTAGATGTAATGAATAAAGTTCACAATGGCGTGACCCAGTGTGCCAAGTAACCCCTAAATATTGGAAGTTACAAGCAATTTGTTCCCATTATTCAAAGATTGTATCAAATTTGGTTTACTTTAATTGCATAGCAAAAGATTCAAAACGAATGTAATCTTCAGGAACTTTACAAAACAAACAGATTTGGTTTATATACAGAGATATACAAGTAAAAAAAAAAAAAGGTGTCTTTAAAATGATTTAATTTAACAACGTATGCTGCATAAGCGGAGAACACTTTGTGCTTTTGTAATTGTATTTTTTTTTTTTTTTTTTTACACCACATTTTTCAGACACAACTTGTGTCTCATCATACTGACCACTCATCACTTACTACCTGGATAGGGTGCATTCTGTACCAGCTATGGCAACTGAGTAATTGTCTATATTTTAGTCATAGTTATGTAGTTATGCAGTTATGTGCCTCCAATAAATATCTCTCAGGAAGAGGTCAGCTGAGAGATTTCATGTGATATGGGGTTATAATCTGGCAGTTAAGTATCCATGAATTAGGATTTAAATGAAAATGAATGAGGAATAAACTACAAATGAGATTTAAATGCAATTCGCAGAAATGCTTAACTCCAATGAACAATACCACTCATACGGTATGGTTTTAAGTAAACCAAACCACAGGGCATCATCGCAGAACTCATTATTTTGGTATGCAGTTTGCACTTCTTCAGCTTTTACTACCTTGTAAAGTGAACACTTATTGGCTTAATTGCAACTGCTAATGGAGAGAAGAACAACAGCAACAAACAAATGTGCCTTGAGTTGTTTACCAAGGAAGAGTACTTTTGAATTTCAGCGATCTACTTGCAAAGGTACACTGAATGCAGATTGTTTGGCTAGCATTTAGTTTTGCTCTAAGCTGCATGAGTTTGCCATCTGAGTGGCAATCTGTGTATGGGCTGTTCCTCTCCATCCATGTTCAAACCCGGGAGGAACAAGACTTCCCTTTGAAATGAAATTGGGCATAACTTATCTTTTTTTATTTGTGATTTAAAAAAAAAAAATTTAATATATTTTGATAATGGTTCATTTATATATATTGTTTTCCTTTCGTTATATGTTAACAAAATGTATGTATTTGGTTGAAAACTATGCAAAAAGTAGATGTGTACATTATTTTGAATTCCAGTCATCTGTGCATTATGTGCACAATGGCAAAAGGCTGCTTGGATTTTGCTGGTTAATTAGTATATTATAATTAATATACTACATCTAATATAATTATAATTAGGCCTTAAGACCCAATATGCAGAAGCTGCCATACATTGTTTTGAAAGAGCAGAGTAAAGACAATGGTGCTAATAAATTCAGTTAGCGCCCAATATTCAACAATAAAAAAACAATTACATGTTTTTTTTTCCAATATTTTGAGGTCCTTGTTGTATTTAAATGCATTTCTTCTTTTTCTAAGAACACAAATTGACATTTTTCAGGAAAACCTCTCACCTTAATCCTGCTTATTTGTTACAGCTAGTGTGTGGGCAGTACCTGATCAAAACCCGCTGCTTGAGCTCTCTGGTTAGAGCAGACTTGTTGACAGCTGTTCAATGTTTCACATGCCGAAACAGGGTCAGTGGTGTTGCAAAAACAAAACGACAACAAAAAAATATATAAATAATAATAATATAGAAGCGATATTCTTATTCAGGGCCCCATAATATGGTGGCATGATATCGAAACATATTTCTGCCAACCCTAATCCTAAGCACCAACCAATAACAGCAGTTTAACAGGGATTAATACAAAAAAATAAAAACCCGGGAGGTTTCTATCTACTCTACCCGCAGATAGAGGAAGCTGCCGTCTTACTCTATCTGTTGTACATCCTTTGGAGGATCCAAGCAGTTTTATTTTTCCTCTTCGCACATCTCTTTGGATGGATCAAAGGTATTAGCGGTGTGTTTTCAGGTAGCCAGCCTCCGGGGCTTCGGTGGCCTCTCTGCGGGTGTTTTTGGAGAGCTGTGTTTGTCATCCCTTCGCAGAGTCCTTTCCGCAGTCAAACGCTCGTGAAGTGTCCCCGAATGGAGAGCAGCAGTGTGTTAAAAAGGCCTTCTGACAGCGACGCTGCTCTCTTCTCTGTCACGCCGCGTGACCGCTCGCTGTACGCCTCTGGCGGTGTCCGGTCGACTGCGTCCAATAATGCACCCCGCGCAGACGAAGTGAGACAGGCCCGCGCGCGGGCGCGCGCGCACACACCGACCCAGCGTTGTTAAGCGAGACGCAGAGACGCACGTGCACAGGAAGTGTTGCTGAACTCAAAGGAGAGAGGACAGTCGGAGGAAACGCACGCATCGTCTCTCACGGCTGCCACACGGCGCACGTGCACCCTTGGAACTTCTTCACATTTTGTGGCGCCACAGCCACCGTCTTTAATATTCTTAGTGGGAGTTCATGTGACAGACGCACTGACTTTTTGGAATTAACTAGCAGCTAATTCCAATTGTTTGCTAATTGCAATCTTGTTTGCAATTAGCAAACAAGATTTCTGATGTCTTCTTTATTTATTTATTTATTTTTTTTTTCAAAAAGCCAAATTTGTGGAGGGCACAAATAATAACTTTGCTTTTAGCAGGTCTTACCACCTGAGCTGTGTATCTCTGCAGCTCGTCCAGGGTAACTGCGGGCTTCTAGGGAACTTCTGCCTGACATTTCAGGTGGACAGAATTGTTCTGTGTCCTGACGAAATCTTGGGAAAGTTCAAGCGGAGTGGATACTTTTGGCAAGGCACAAATGAGTTAATTTAGTTCAAACTGATGAAGTGAGACAGGCCCACACAGATTCTGCTGCAGATCAGATAAAAATAAGTATTTCTTTAGATTACCCTGGAAGTGGGTAGGCCTTGGGTGTGAGTGTGAGTGAGAATTTATCACGCTTTGTGCCTTTACACAAAGCGTGTTTACCTGTTGGAGGGCTCGACATTGTGCCAAACCAGCCAAGCGGTCGACAGGGCTCTTTGAAGCCAAGAAAAACATTTTTTTTTTTTTTTCCTAATGAAATCGGAAACAGAGATGGAGAACAAAAAAAAAAAAAAAAGGAAAAGAAAACGCACAGTGTGAAACAACAAAAAGGGAATGAATGAGATGCTGTAATGGATGATGTTGATAGGCTAAATGTTGTGGGCAGGTAAACAAAATGCTCAGGATATTATCCGCATTGGGGTCCAGAGAGTAGCCTGATCCCGTCAGCTGGGCCGCTCAGCAATGCCAAATAGGAGATCAGTGCAGCTTGTTATGTTTGCTCAAGTTTGTGTATATGCATCTCCAGACACTTCTGGCTGCCAGCATTTGCATGTGTCCGTAACATAAAGAGAGAGAAAGAGCGAGGGAGAGGGGACGTGTTTTCCAAGGCTTACCCAAGCCAAGTGAAATGGGGTTGTGTCGTTCTGTTGTTCCAATCTCCAAATCAATGACTGTGCTCAATTCAGCAATCAGGCCAATCAGTCTCGCTAGCTACGCTGTAGCAAAACCTCAACAACCAGAAAACTGCAGCACCAAATTTGATTAATTAGAATATGAGATGTGGTTTTAAGGCCAACAAATTACAAAGCTACTGAGCAAAAAAGCAAACTAAAAAAAAAAAAGGTTCTGCAGTATTATACTTAATGACAAAAGAGTGTACCACTAATTATTTTTATTGTGGGCTTTTACGTTTATTGTTGCATGCATTTTTGCCATGCAACAATAAACAGCAACAAGGAGACATCTCAGAACAAACAACAAATTTGTTACTGTTTCAGGTTTGCAACAAAGCAATGCAAACACTACAAAGTGGTATGATATGTTTGGTGTCTTTACTGCATGTCAAAGATGGATATATAGAGACTGGACATATAAAAGTAAGCACTTACACTTGCTACGCTTAATTTAATTTAATAGCTTTGAGCTTTTTGCTTTGATTTCATAGCCAATTATGCAATTGACATTTCAAATAAAAAAATAAAACAGAACATGACTTTATCCAAATGGAACTATAGAAATTTCTTATAGAAATAAAGGGATTCTTTTTAATGTTTGATTTGAAGGCTGTTATAAAAACTATTATCCACTGCTCCTTGCAGTTTTTTTTACTACCCGCTCATGCACTCACGACCAGGAGGGAAAGACTAAATGGCTCTTCTGATTTTAAGAGGCAGTTATTCCATAGCCACCTCAACAGCACTTGCTCATCTTTACTATCCAACTGTGTGTTTTTTTTAAACTACTAACCAACATATAATTACAATTAAAAACCACAGCTGGGTAATGAAGCATGGGTCTCATACTTTTAATAAAAGAATCATGAGGGGGGGAAATCAGCAAATTGTGCTTGTTAGATTGATAATTTCATAAAAGGCACATTTGGGAGAACTCATGGCCGACCAGTGACTTTTCACATAATTGATCCGAGGTGTGAATCATTTAAATGTTATTTGGGTTACTGCAACATTACATGCCTTTCCTGACTCTTAAGCCGCAATGGATACCGCTTTAGGTCATAAAGTGACAATGATTGCCAAATTGTCTCAGATTTTCTGATTGGTTAAAATCTGATCATTCCAATCTGGTCTGGTCGTCTTCACAAACCACTTCCGTGTGTTTTATTGTTGGCAAATGTAACCAACTGGTGCAGTGTGCTGAAACATTTTGCCGTGCTGTAAAGCAAAGAACAAAAACAATCTTGCTATAAGTAAAAAGGGGAAAAACGCAAAAGCAATACAAACACATGTACACTGATCTCTTCCTTTATCCCTAATGATGTAGTGCTTTACAAATACAAAAAACTTAGAAAAAATGACCATGGCATTTTGTTCTTTCGGTAAATTGATTCTGCAGAACACACTGGCTCACAGGTTTAAGACAAAACTCAAAGTTTGATATTGAAACTATGATTGTGCTCATCTTACTGCTCTTGCAGGAGTAGGATTTGCATAATGTGCTGTTACTCGTACATCGTGAAATTCATCAGACAAATGCTCGTCTTATCAAGATCTTCAGAGCTGAATCACCAGCTAGACGTTTTGCAGTGTTTACAGATAATGCTCAACAGTGGAACGATTTGTATTTTCTTCCACGTTATGCAAGGTTTACATTATCTACTACATCAGCTGCTCTCAGCTGTTATAGCCAGTGTAGAGTGCAATACTAAAAAAAAAGGCAGAATGTTGCAGTGACTCTTAAGCATCAGTTTATGCAAATAGAGAAAAAAAAGCATATTATGCTTCTATAAATATATATCTGAAGCACTTTATGTTGCACTAGTTGTACATGGAAAGTAGGCAAAAAAAATTTCAGTTTGGATTTTGTATGAGATAAAAGCAATGACCTAGTTCCAAATAAAAAAAAAAAAGCTTATTTTTTTTTCCATATTTTATGTCTAGTTTGGTAAAATGCTATTTTGACATGAGCAGCTTGTCTTAGATGGATGAAGAAATGTGAGTAGAAAGAAATGTGGTGCTGCGGGATGGGCAAGACGCCACAGGTGAACGCACACAAGTCATTAAACTCAAAGAAAAATAAACCTGCTGATCTCAAGAAGCCACAGTCTCAATTTATTCTGTCTTTTTCACTCTCTGCTGCTGGTATTTCTGTCTGAATAAAGTTTGATTCTGTAACAGATGTGTTGTGAGATAATTTCTTTGTCAGTTTATTTCTGTATTAGTTCACAGAAACTCATCTAATGGCAGAAGTGGTGAAAAAAAAAAAAAAACTTCCATGAATTAATGGAAATAACCTAAAGTTTTACTTCCCTCATTAGAAATGTATTCTATTATATCTACATATTTTTTTTGTCAGATTAAAAATGTGACATACCTTTACATTTTTCACACATCCATCCATTTTTTTTAATGGAATCAGATTTTGATATAAATAATGTAAAATACTTGTTATATCTTAACATCTCGCAGTGAGAAAAAAATTATTAAAGAGCCATTTTTAAACTCCATATAGAAGTATACTATGATCGGCCACACATATACCCAAAGATGACCTGAATATCTCTCCACTCTTGTGACCACTGTGAATTCACCCATCCTGCAGCCTTGGTAGACATTTCCAGGCCTGAGTTGTAATCGCAAATAAGATCTGGTTCCTTCACGTTTCAAAAAGGAAACCATAATTTAAAGATACCAGGAAGCTGGGAATGACAGGAAGGCTTGGCAATAACTATTTTACTGTTTTTTCTTTTATATTGACAGTTCAAATTAAAGTAAGTAGCATGACTCATCCTTTTTAATTACTGTCCATGGAGCCTCTTTACACCTTGCATGTAGTACATTTAATAATGAAGTTCTCTCTTCAACTATGATGGCTGGGTAACACTTTGCCCAGCTCAAGGAGCAGAGCGACACTGTCATTAAAAAATAGGAGATTACGGGCAAAAGGGGAAGGGAAGTCTTTCTCCTATGCTGTCAAAAGTGCTGAAAACGTCTTCAGCTGTAATTTCTGAGCTAGTATGGCAATTTGAGAAACGAATAGTAAGAGGATGACAGGCACTGAGGAACTTTTATTTTGAGAGTTCAGAGTAGAATTATATATATGTGAATATATATTTTCCGACAGTTGACAAACGAATTTCAAAGAAAGATATTACCGTCTTTTTCAAGTACACATTTTTGTTTTACTTTTTTGCTATTTGGTAAAAATGATAACTGCTCTAAAACATAAAATCATCTGTTCATTTATTTGTGCGTCTCTCATTTGCAATAGGGAGACACATTGCAGCTCTCTGCAGGGAATCACAGTAGGTGCAAAAAGCATTAGTGATGTACCAGTCCTTTTCAGACCAGAATTCATCCTGTGTTCACATCTGCCATAGTCCTCCTGTAAAACGAGAAGCATGATTTACCATGAAAGGAACTAAAACTTCAAACTAATTCCAGAAAGGGTTGTTGAAAAGATCCCGCATATGCATAAAAAAATAAAATAAAATAGCATCAGGTAAACCCAAATAAGAATTCCATTTTATCATTTATGCATGAAATTATTTTGCCTGAAAGTCAAGAACTCTTCGTATCTGTCCATGAATAATTTCTAGGCAGCTTCATTACCTGAGGTTGAGTCGGTGAAAAGCGGCTCAGTAGACATTGAAATTGTGTGTCCTAATAGGAATGTAATACTTTCCTAAGCTTATCTGCTCTGGCTTTTTTAAGAGGTCATTTTGGAATACTGTGCTATGCAAAAATATTTCCCTCATGTTTTGTTATTGTGCCAAATGTCCTGAAACGGCAATATTATTGTTGTCAGTCTCAAATCTAAGTTATTTATCTAAAATGTTCTGCCTTCTGTGACTGCTGTTTATTTGTATTGTATAATGAACAGTCCTGTTTATTAAACAGGACAAAATCTTTGTTTATTTGCAAAACTCTTTCTGGAAAGTTCACCAGGCATGTTAAATCTCATTTGGTCCTTTATAACCTTTGGTAACAAAACAGTCCAATGATTATGTTATACACATGAGTTTAGGCAACACTTGAATTGCTGAACTAACATGCAACATGCACTTGATATACATTTTAAAAATATGCATGTTGGCAGTCTTTTTCAAAATCTTCTGATTTGGAAAGTATAACCTTCAGATATATCAGATATACTTTTGCATGCATCTTGTGAAGAGCTCAAATAGGATTGTGTTTAAAGCAGTGTGTACAGGCAGATCACTTGCTCGGCGACCTGGCTCTGGTCTGCTCACCCGTTCGCACACACTCGCTCTTTCAGGCTGAAGGAAGTTATTCCATGGAAATAACATAGGGACGGCTCCTTTATTTACCACCCGTCTCCCCCCACCCCAGTAGTTTTGCACTGAAGAAGCTATTCCGGAGTGGAGTGAAGGCTGGAAACTTTGCTGTGCGGCGTTAGCTTTAACTGGTAGCGGCGAATATTCACAAGCCACCGTCTTCTTAATTCAGACTCGCTTGGTAATCCACGAAAACGTAACATCCCATTATTTATGGAAGACAACAATATTCATGATGTTGCTTTATTTGCTTCTGAAATACGACTTTCTTTCCTAGGTGTCTGGTAACTCAAAACGGAAGCAAGAAAGCCGCATTTCGCTCATGCAGATGTGACATCAGTGCCTTGGGTGCAAAGAGCCCATTGGCGCCAACCACGACAAAGAAGAGGACAGGAAGTAGTTGGAGGAACATGAAGCATAATTTTCTTAATGACTTATCACTGAACAAAGCTTGAATGAATTTTAATGAAAATACAACTGCATGATTAATTTATTTGCCTGTTTGGCAAAGCTATACAACACAAACAGGAAAACAGTCTTAGTGAGGTAGCAAACAGTCCTAGTGAATTTTGTGCATATTTGTAGAGAAAACTGAGCTATTATATACAAGTGTAGAGAAACAAGGGTAACTTTCAGACAGTCAACCTCCTTGTAGTGCATGCCAGCTCTGCTGTCCTTCTGTGACTCATTAATTATGTTATTAATTGCTGCTGTCTCTGCCACTGGAACAAAAGCAAATGTGGCTGCAAAGGTCTAGTTACCTGGGAAACACACCAAACAACCAGTTAATTGTCCAGCCAACCAGTTGGGAGGGAAGGTGATAGGTCGGTGTGTGGGAGCATTTTGGCCTAAACTTTCACTTCTCTGTAAGGTGGCTGCAGCTCAACAGTTTGTTTTGCTGAATTCATGGAAGTATTCTGAGCACATTTGTCACAGATATCGATGACTTTGGTGCCAACGTGAAGCACCGGGGGAGTCGGTTAGATGAATTATGATATTTGAGAGGGCCTCTCTTAGTTGGAGTCTAATTGAAGCAGCTGCGGCCTCTAACTTCACATCAAGCTGGAAGCAGAGTTTCCTGTTTGGCAGCTGGGACCAAAATATGAAACGACAGCTTCTCTTTATCAAGGTGTGTTTCTGCTACTTTGTATTAGTTGCTTATACTCTGTGTTAATAATTCTCTAGCTTCATCTATGTAACATGTTTGCGCTGATCCAGACTCAATTAATCCACATTCTCAGCTGGTTTTGGAGCCGTCTCCTTCGGGATGATTACTTTTTCTTGTGATCTTGGTTTTATGGCTAAACTCAATATGGCTCGGGGAGCTGAAACAACAGCTCTACTCATATCATCAGGTTTAATGTTACAGCACGCTTTGCTGTTCTTCAGCTTGTAATTTCTCGTGTGGAACTGCTGATCACTGTTTACAGCTGCTGCATTCGTCAACTCAGCCATGAGCTCAATCTGTCTGCTGCGCCGCGTGTTCATAATTCCCGGCCTGTTACTGTCTGCAAAAAGCTGGGAGATCATATGTATGCATCGTTTTTTTTGTATCTCAGTGTGCAAGGTTAATTTGTGAATTTAAAATAAAAAAAATAGACTTTCATCTTAGTGCACAATGGTTGAAGTGTTTTTGTTTTTTTTTGTTGTTTTTTTTATAAGAATAACACTTCATTTTACTAATTCAGATCAAAAAGTAAATTTCATTTAAAATTAAAAGTTATTACACGTGGATTTATTTCTATTGTTCTGTTAAATTTGTTTATGGCTTGCAGCTAATGACCAATACTTTAGATTCTCAGACTACGGTTCATTACAGCCATGTATA
>CAEGAD010067904.1:0-17508 GCA_903067055.1 Poeciliopsis paucimaculata
CCTATGTCCTGTGGATTGAGATCAACCAGCAGTGGAATGCCAGCAAACTGCACCGACGTCGACTTTTCCTGGAAGAATTGGGCAAAGCACTCGTCACTCCCAACATCCAGAACCGAGTCAGGCCAGCTCGGTCCCTGGCAGCCACAGCCGTCATCGCAAAAGTCCAGGGCAGGGAATCTGACCAACCTACAATGGAACCTTTCGATACAGATGCAAAAAAACGCAAAAGATGCCAAGTCTGTTCCTCCCAAGATGACAGTAAAACAAGTAGCTCTTGTGTGAGATGCAGGAAGTACATTTGCAGAAAGCACACTGCCACATTCTGTCCATCATGTGGGGAACACTGAAAATGTTGGACATTGACAGAGAAAATGAGGCAAGGCCAATGAAAAACAGTGTTCATGAAGAGTGAAAATTTTAAATAAGCAGTTCAATGATATAGTGTTCAAGTTGTGTATCTGCTCTTCTCATCTCTCATAAGTGTGTATGTAATCTAAAATAAAGTTCTGACTGGTTTGACTTCATTTTTGACTGTTTTGAGCCGAATTACACAATACGGGTCAAAATGACCCGCAACATCATAAATGTAATTATTTCTCAACATAATACAAGGGCTAGACAAGCAGCCAACAACAACCAATAATATCTCTGAGGGGAAAAAGTGATTTTTTTTTTTTTCCCCAATAAGCAAAACATTAGGTGTGCTGGAAATCTAACTCTGAAGTGAACATCTCTAAGGTAAACAGAATAAAAACTGTGGTGGCAGCATTATGCAGAGGAAATGTCTTTCTTCAGCAGGAACAAAATAAGGTAAGAGTTGATGAAAAGAAGCATGAAACCACGAAGAAGGAAACTTATTAAGGAGCACAACAGATGATGAGAGTCTTTGAATTTTTTTAAAGATGCTGTAAAGCTTTACTAGTGAATGGTAAATGCTAATTGGCTTGTACTAGTATAGAGCTTTATCAAATGCAGAGGATCCTAAAGCCCTTCACAGTCAGACATGTCTGACTAACTGAAGGAGTAAAAAGCCTTCATGTCACGATTTTGATCACGGCATGTAATGGAAGCAGTCTGTGGTGATGTACACTAACCCCCCGGTGTATTACTTGTAATACGTAGTCTGAACAAGCACAAATGCTAAGCATTCTTGAAATATTACCACTGTGTGTTAATATGTTTCATAAACACAGAGCAAACAGTCAAAGGTCATAATCACATAATTTTGATCTTCTCTGTGTTGTTTTTATTTAGTTACCTACTGATAGTGACCCTAAGCCATCATAACTCTTGTGACCTTTGTAACACGGATGTAAGTAATACCTCCTCTAATCATTTACCTTCTGCCGAGCATTTGACCTATCCCTCTTCTCTAATACCCCAGTAACCTGTGAAGCTCTGTCCTGCCTCCTGCCCCTTGCACTTCCCACCCTCAGATGCCCTCCCTAGCACCTTTGCCCCATGCCATGGCCTCATTCATCCAGCCAACCCTTCTCCGGCCAGAAGAGCTGAAGGCCCTCTTTGTATGTCGCTCCCTGGGAGATATTAACCCCCGTCTCCGTGCTCCCACCAAACAAAGGAAGTACTTACTAACTGCTAAAGCCTTAACAAACAGTGCCTTTCAAATGAACCCTGGTCTGAGCAGTGAAGAGGAGGGGAAAAAAGTTTGAAACTTTGCTTGTTTTGCTTTGGGTTCAATGCTTTGCAGTTAAATAAAGGTGGAAGAAGCCTTAGCTACACATAGCACAGCTCTCAGTTGGAGCAAAAACTTAAAATACTTTAAAAAAGAATTTGCCTCTTATAGATGTCTCGTTTTTACTTTTGCTAACTTTTACATGTGTAATATCATCAAAAAAGTTTACATAAAAGAACCTGAAAAACTTAAAGTTGCAAATGATAAGTTAATTTACTGACCCTCTAGGAGTTCTAAGAGGGGGTCAACTGGACCCCTGTGAGCATCCCCGTTGTCCAACCATGACATCTGCCATGCTCTTCCTGTGTGTCACCTTAACCCTTCAGAGGGTTAAGGAAAAAATGGACCCAGACTGATCTGGCCTGATGTAAAAATATAAATGCCACCTCCATCAAATTATGAACTAACTGGGGATAATCAAATTTTTTTGGTTCAGCTTCACTGGCCCCATCCAGGCCTGAAAACCTCGAGACCCATAGAATTAAGAAATTACTTAAATAGAGCCCATCTGGCAACAGGAAGTAGGCTAAGTAACTCAAAAAGTAACATAACACTCAGGCGTCAATTGCTCTCTTAACGATCCAAGTAACATGGCTTATTGGACTTTAGAAGCTCCAGAAACACAGTGGTCAGCCCTGCCCCGCCCTTCAGGAAAGAATCTTGCTGTTCAGAGATTACACCATGCAGACTCAACCCAACCCAGAGCCCTCATCCATCCATTCATCCATTTTCTGTATACCCTTATCCCTAGTGGTATCAGGAGGGGTGATGGTTGCCTATCTACAGTAAACGTTTCAGGTGAGAGGCGTCACCTTAACCCTTAAGAGGTTAAGGACAGACTGGTGACTGGACAGGTCTCCAGTCTGTAGCAGTGCAGAGCCCTCAAAATTTGGAAAATACTTTTCATTAGACTTGACAAAGATTGGGATTGAGTCACAGTGACAGTTGGAGGAGTCAAAGTGAGGCTTTTATGCCTAAAAACAGTGTAGCATCAGCTAAACATGGTGGTACTGGTGCAATTTACAAAGTAGGCTACTTTGTAAATTGTAGCCTACTACAAGGAGTTACTCCTCACGAAAAAAAGGAGTAACTCCAAATTCCTCTACTTTGCTAAAAAAAATAATGACTTGATATTTTACATTTGGATATATTTGCTTTTGATGATGGCTTTTGACAAAATGTTATGTTTATTGCTTGTTTCATAACTGCGTACCGTATTATGCTTTTATTGCGTTAAACACTTTTGGACCAAGTGGCTAGGGAGAAGGAAGTCGGGGCCTTTCTGCTGGCTGCTTTTGGGACCCAATCCCACCACCAACTGAATCTCCAACAACTTTATTCTGAGTCAGGATAGACTGGTACTGTATTTATTATATATCATAAGCAAATATAAAAAGTTATTTAACACTGGTAGGCAGGAAGTCTCCTTTGTGTTGACATAGGAAAACAAACGTTTGTTGGTTTTGTTCAAAAGCACTTATTAACGCTGTAAAAACAAATTCACAAAACTCAGCATGCCCAAGTTGAAAGAGTCTATTGAAGTAAAGCTGATCACATGTGCAACTTTATACGTGTATTTTTGAGATGCGCTTTTAATGTTGACTTGGGGATGGAGGTAAATCAACCAGTGAAGAGTTTATCTTCAAACAGTCAAAGAAGAGGACGGTTTTTTTACTACTGGTGAAAGATTTTACAGAAGAGAGGATGATTGTGGAATATTAAAACAGTGCCAATCTAAGATTGTATGGTCACTCATGAGCTGTTTATGTCAGAATTTGTGCTACAGGTCAACAATTTCTAACAACAATCTCTAAACTTCATTTAATATGTTGTTCTGTAACACTTTTACAATGTAACTGTAAAAGCCGGTGCAGTAAAGAGTTATTCAATTTTGTTACTGCTACTGTTGATGTGATAATCGCAGTGACCACATTGACCTAAATCTTTACTTTTTGTAACTCACTGCTATGTTTGCATTATCTTTGTCTATGTCTGTCTTTTTCTTAATATTTGGGATTTTACTTCTGTGTGGTGTAACTAGTCATCCAGGTGTTGCTGCTACTCAATGTCACACAGTAAAAAAAAAAAAGTTTTATTTGGATTAAGCTGTCCTTGGGAGCTTTTCTTTGTTCTGTTTCATCACATCTACATTTGACAAGGATATACATTTACTTTGTAGGCAGAGCACGACTACAGAAGGGCCAAACCCAAATTGGGTAAACAAGATAATAATGTTACTGATACACTGTGAGTGATCTAAAACACACAGGTCTGTTTGTTAGTAACATAAGATTATTAAAAGATGATGCAGATAACTTGTTCCTTGTAAGGTACTTTATATATATATATATATTTATATATATATTTTTAAATATATATATAATTATTATTATTATTTTATTTTATTTTTTTTTTCACTACTGTCTAAACTTGGTTGGCTTTAAGTTAATTAGAATTACCAAAATTTTCTGTTTGTTTAATACCAGAATGTTTGTTAGACATTTTTTGTTTCTTTCTTTTAGTTCAGAAGTTTACATCCCTGTTACATTAGTATTAGGAATAATTGACTTCTTCTTAGGTCAACCCTTATATGTACGTTTTTTGAATATCGATCTGACATCAGATGAGCATTAACTTCCTTACATACTCTCTCTGACGGAACAAACTTCTTGTAAGCGTTCATGTTCTTCCATGTCTAAGTCAACATTCTCCTACTTATCCATATTACAATGACCCCACAGCTCAAAGGACAATATGAGCAGGGGGAGGAGCGGGCTGGCTCACGTCCGGCATACAAAAGTCATCTTCCCACATCTGAGCTGTCTGCCAGTGAATAAGGCTTTGTCTGCGGAGGAATGAGATCCATATCTCCCATTTGCTGTTGATGATGTGGACACTAATCAGAAGCAGATGAGAATGGAATTTTGCATTGACTGTGTGAGATGCTTACTTTGCGTCAAGGCATGGATGATTTTGCTGCTGAACTGGCTGCAAATAGTTTATATCATCATCTGGGTTTTTCCAATACGTCAATAAACTTCTAAAATTAAATTATAGAAATAAAAAGAAAAAAAGTTATTTCATGTTCTTTATTTTGCTATTGAGGAAATATAAATATTTTTGGTAACCCTAAGTGCCCTTAAATAGAAAAACTTCAGTTTGATTTAATATCAGACATTACGCAAAAAAAAAAAAATTGTTCTGTATCTTTTATGCATTGTATGTGAACATCATTCTGTCAACTGTAGCAAAGAAAGGTGGCAACTTTGCAAGGTTCATGAGGACAGCAAAAAGGGATTACTTGTCATAATACTAAAATTAGATTTGTTTAAGTAAAATCATCTACCACCTTTTTTCAGAAGCAACACGCAATAGGTTTTTGTCTAGTATAATAATCATGCAAACTTGAGTCCAAAGTGAATCATCTTTCCATACGTTGTACAGAAAGTAGAGGTTAATACTAATGCTGTTTATCTTGTGTCACTAGTAGCAACAGTGTAAACAGTTCAGCTAAATCTGAAAAGTAAACTGATGGTGTAAGAAATAAAACAAAACTTGAGTTGTGAGACAATTACATAAAACAAACAAAACATTGTTGACACTAAAACAGGTAAGTCGAATTCTTGAAAAAATAATAACGTCAGTCTAACATAACAAGCAGCAGGTAAAGTATTATCTTTTCATAAAAACCAGTATTCACTTAAAAGTATTCACTTTATGGTTTTCTTTAAAAAAATAACAAAGAACTTGGTATTACTGTGTGCCTCCAGAGGTTTGTGATGCTGAATTAACACAAGATAAAATTTAAATTAAATATTTAACAAGCTTTCTTAGAATAAAAATGCAACAAAGAACAATTGCTTTTCAACATAATAAAAAGTAATACAAAAGATAATGGGCATTGAAAGTGATACTTAAGCAAAATGTTCTTACAGTAATATGACCTAATCAACATCTTGCCTTTTAAAGGTTATTTTTGCAGAAATATTGGTCTCCTCGGGTCAGAGTAGGTCAAGCACTAGGCTGACAAACTGCAAACCTTGTAAATGCAGACCTGATCAAGGTTAGCATGGAGCAAACACAGAAGCAAGCAGGCAGTTCATCTCTGAGTAGCTTGGATTTTGTATAATATCACTGCCTACTTTATGTCCTTTGGCTTCTGCCTCCTGCATGTTTATTGATAAAACTGTGCATATGTCAATGTTTTCTGCTCACTTGGTCTCATGACAGCTGCTGTACAAAGTTTACAAAGATTGTGAGTGCAGCAACATGTTCTCTTTCATAAAATGTAACTTACTAAATTTATGTTTAAGTCATTAAGTGACTACAAACAGAATGCAATCATGAATGTATAAATTGGACACAATTGTAGTGTCAATCAAGGTGCAGAAAGTGTTAACACCTGTGATTTACATTACAAGCAGTACC
The DNA here is from genome assembly GCA_903067055.1 of Poeciliopsis paucimaculata. Lineage (NCBI taxonomy): Eukaryota > Metazoa > Chordata > Actinopteri > Cyprinodontiformes > Poeciliidae > Poeciliopsis > Poeciliopsis paucimaculata. The sequence goes on from CAEGAD010067904.1 coordinate 6,122, forward strand.
TGTTTTTAAACAAAACGTAGTAATGTGTTTAAATTTAGCAAGACTTTTAAGGAAATAAACGCTAAACAAAAACTAAATATATTTTTGATATGGGTACTGATCCATATTAGAAAACATTGACATATGCAACACTTTTATCAAGTAATATTGTTGCTTTTTTTTCTTCATACCAGAAGCACAAGCAGCCTAAAATCTGTGTGTAATTCTCTCTCTTCGGTGAGAAATAATGTTTGAACATTTGTGTAGATGGTAACAACCTGTAGTATTGACTGCTTGGCTCTTCCATCACTGTTTCCACTTTTAACATGTAAATGTTCCACAGCCGTCAGAACGTCTTTGCTGTAGACCCATCACTTTGTCATCTGGATGAAAGAATTCTAGGTGCCAGTCCTTAAGTAAGTCCATCTGGATTCAAATGTGTTGCCAGAGAGAGCCATAACCAAAACATGGGAGTCTCTAACTTGCAGGTGTATGTTTAGAGTGACTAGCTTGCAAACCAGGGAACAAACATTTGTTGGAAAAAAAAGAGCACTGATGCATTAATGTAGAAATTTCCAGTGGCTGTAAGCCATGTCAAGCACATGACTCAGGTGCCCAGCCTCAGTTTCAAAACACATCACAAAAAATGTGTCTTAACTCGTCTACTGCATTCAAAAATTCAAAAGCAAAAGGTTTTCTATGAATGACACTGCCATCCTTGATCTGTATCCAAGAAATCTGTTCAGCTCAATCAAATAGTTCTAGAAATCAAATGTTTTGAGATTCAGATGCAAATTTTACAAATACCGCCGTGTTAATGAACAACTCTCTCACTGAAGCCCTCAAATTTGTGATCCCAGCACTAACTTGCAAATGCTATTCAGTGCACAGTTTCGGGGAACGGTAAGTTCTCACACTAACTCCATGTTGTTGTGGTGTAGGGCGACTAGCTCTGTCAAAGCCAACGCACGGCCTATAGGGTCAGCCTTGAGTTTTGGCGTTGAAAGTAAAAGTTTGTAATCAGTGGGAAGTTGCTCTTAAAAAGCAACTTTGTGATGCTTCACAAACCATGCTGCTTCCAAACGTCTCATGGCCACATTCACCCAGTACAAAGGATCTCTGTTCATTTTGGCCTCTCTCAGTACCCCTTTGTGAACTTAGTCAGCAAGCCCTTAGCACTGGAATGCCTGTTCTCAGGGTGAGGAGGTAAAACGCTAACCGAGGGACAAAGTTGTAAGCATATGCTTTCCCACGGATTTCTCAAAGACAGTCATTTGGACCTGTTCTGGAGACCAAAAAACAGGTGTCAGTGCACCCCATCTACTTGCAATCCTCAGCCCTCACAGCTTCTAAAGTTTATTATTGCAATCACCTTATCCTATATCTACAAAAAGTTTAAAAGAGAGCAACTACCTGAGAGAATGACAGGTGATATAAAAAGAGTGAGAGCCTGTGAGCTTCAGACGGTCTGCTCACCAGTAGAGACTGTATGAGCGGAATGAATGTAGCTCTTTGTGCTGTGCAGACTGTGGCCTCCAATGTATGTGTGTGTGAAAAAGAAAGAGAGACCGAGGCGGCCCAGGCTCGGGGCCTACAGATGTCTGGAGCTGCGCCGCTCACCCCCGGGCTCCACAGGCAGCGAGCAGCTGTTGTCGGCGAGAGACAGGCCGCCCCGGAGAGACTGGGAGGGGGCCAATGGGCAAAAAACAAGAAAGAGCCTCTTTCACAGCCTGGTATGTCCTTCTGGATTCCCACACAATGTATCCTTTGAGGGCTCAGAAGAATAACATTTAGATTTAAAGTTTTCTCATCCCGGGAAGTTTAGGTTGTCCCGATGGCCAAACTGCAGAGAGGTCAAACCTGAGGTCAGGACTGGAGGTCAGGCCAATCCAGGATCTCTTGCAGATACAGTTGCTGAATCTTTAAGGCATATCCGTGAACTTATGGTGAGGCTGAACATGTCTTATTCGAAATAGCTAACAGAAGTATACAGAATATGTTTCCTATGCTGACGAATGCATTCCAGTGTCACTCAGCCGCAGAGTTGAACATACTCCAAACTCCCAGCAGGTGTTCATGAAATGAGCTCTTGTAGCACCTGCCGAGTCAAAGAGAACTTAGCGACTCTCTGTTTCCATGAGTTCAGAGTAAAAAAAGGCGCAACAAATCACTCATTGTAGTCCAGGTTGTACCTTGGCAGTTGTGGAAGTTTACATCAAAAAAGTATGAAGGCTTTTTCCGACCAGTTCTCAGAACAGAAAGATTTTACTCAAGACTTATGTGAGGACATTGTATGCAAAAGAATTCAAGAAAGAAATCTCTTGTAAAAATATGGTACAATGAGGGTAAACGTGCAGTGCATGGGTTCAAACTTGGACAGGATGTTACTTGTAAACTAAAAAATATAGTATTGCATAAAAGTGCTATATTTGTTGCCAGTCATCTTAGCCAGTTATCAAAGTCATCTGGGTTTCTATTACACCTACACAGTGACACAAGTTGATTGACTCTATGGCATGACATATAGAGCATATAGATGCAGTAATTCATGCAAGTGGAGGCCCAACCAAGTATTGAGTGCACATAAATGTACATTTCTGCATAAAACACCTGTTTTTAATTAGTTCAGTGTGATAGTCTAAATTTCTGAGGCAATAAATTTTGGGGTTTCTTTACATGTAAGCCACAATCGTTAACATTGCAAAAACAACAGCTCTATGCGTACTGAAACACTATAAAATGACAATTTCACTTTCTGATATAACTAGCAAGAAATATTGCACTTTTACACAATGTTCTAATTTTTTTATATGTACTGGTGTGGTGTCGTTGTGCTAGTTCATAAGAACATGATGTTGTGCTCAAATTAGAAGGAGTGAAAACTGCCAATCTAATTCCTGTTTAAGTTACTAAAACTAGAAATTTGCTACCACCTCTGAATGCTGAATAGTATCAGCCACATCAACTACAAAAGTTGAGAAATTATACATTTGTGTTAATTTGTGGACTCGGACAAACATTACCATTCCAGTGATTGCTTTGATTGGTATAATGGGCTGACAATGTGCTATAAAAGACAGTGTGGCTAAACTGATAATAGAGTAAGAATCTGCCATGACAAGTGCCAGATGAGAGTCAGAAGATCTCAAGCCTCCCTCTCATTTCAGGCCGAGCCTCAACAAAGTCAGACAGGAGATAAACTTAATAAGATTAAATTAAATCCACAAAGCTATTTAACTTTTTGAAAGACAAAACTAAAGGAGTAGAGGAGACAGAGCCCCCAGATTTGGGATATAACCTCATTTAGTTGAGAGATACAAATTTCTTAAACAAATTTGGTCATGGCTTACAAAAGATGCACCTGATGAGATAGTTGTTGCTTTAAGAACAAGAGGTGTCACTTCAGGTTTCTTGCCTTACCGTGAACTTTCATTCTTAATATTGTTTTTGCTTCAGCCTATTGAAAACAGCTTAATGTTTTCAACTGGATGAAGAGAAAACAATAAGAGTGGTTTGAGTCTTTATCTGTTTATCTGGCTTTCTCTATATAAAACTAGTTACTTTTATTTGGTCTTCCAACTAACAAAAATAGACAGTATCCTCCCTAATAGAGACTTTATCCCTCTATTTGTGGAAACAAGCTGTTCAGTTGGATTCACACCAGTGTTTGAGCTCCTTGTCCAAACAAATATCTCGCCATCAACAGCAACTTGCTTCTTCTTCAGCTGTGTGAATACTTGATTGTTGGCTAACTGGAATAACTTGTTTTTACTAAATTATGTGCTAAAAAAGGAATAAGACCCTCATCAGATTTTGTTATTGCGTGTGGAGGCAAATTGCATGATTGCAAAAAAGACATAAAAATATTTTTTATTAACTTTATTTGTGTTGCTGTCATGTATCTAAATTGTATTTTTGCTCGTTGATCTCAACTTATGCATATTTTTACTGGTAATAATTTTTCCACTTTTCCACCTTCCACTTTTTTTCTTTCCCAAATCAATTTAACTTAACAGCTAATGTTTTTAGTTGTGCTTTTTTCTCATGGATGAAATGATTAATGGGACTATTGTTGCCATTAACTTGGTGTACTCTCTATTTTTCTTTTCAATTAAAATCTGCCTCTGGCTAAGTTTGTTAATAACCATGCCCCAGAGATGATTCGTCAAATCATTTCAAAACCATCCAAAGAAAGAGTCAAAGCAAGACAAATCTCTCTGTAAACAGAGATTGTAGTTAAGTAAGATAAAAGACATAATTTGGCTAATTGTCTTTCAACTTTAAAAGATCTCGGTTTTGAAACAGTTTGTCCCCAGTATTCAAAAAATTGGCTAGAACTCGAACTTCTTCATATCGTGTGATAAAATCACTCAAATAGAGACAAATATATGAATGATAAATGGCTTTTATTTTCTTAGAAGGTTCAACAAACACCGAAGCCTGTATATCATACACTGCTCAGTATGTTTTTTTGCATTGTTTTAAAAGAAGTAGTTTTAGAAGTTAACTTATCATTATGTAGTCTTATTTCACTATTTTTGAATATGATGCTTTGTATTACTTTTCAGAATTAACTTCTAATAGCCAAACAGTGGACTGGGGCTGTTAGTTAATATTTCTCTAGAGGGCCATTGGGAGCCAGTCATAAATGTTGTGGCCACTTGTCCAGAGCTTGATTCTGCTGGATGTTATTGCTCACCACAAGGTTGTACTGGAATGACTTGTACTACACATAGTCTACACACAAACTGGAATGTGCTTAACTATCTATGAATATTTATTTTTGATTGGTTTTCTGTGTTTTTTTTTTTGTTTTGTGTTGTTTTTTCTTTTTTATCTTGTGCAGTTTCTCTCATTTGTTGAAAAGTTATGCCATACCAATAAATTGATTAAAAACTGTTATTTAGTTAACAAAGCCCATTGATTTAGGTTAGTGGACTCACAGGAGGTAAAGTAATGGAAACATTCCAGTGAATGAAAGTAGTTTTAATGTTTGGAGCCAAATAAAGATGCAAGAAGGAAACTGGAGGAAAAGGGAGGAGGGAGCAGGGGAGGAAAAGGACCCCTATGGGTCTTACCAAACAGTCCAGGAATGCAGTGGTAAAAATGAGTTTGGCTCTCTGGCTCAAGATGATCCGTGTGACTGGGCTTAGATGATGGCTGTGACAAAGAATCCTTTCTTGCTGACTTTAATAACTGCAATGCAGCACCGAGCCAAACACAAGCAGATGCTTGTTACATTAAATACAGAAGAAATCCTGAAATGCCACAGACAATAAACACACCTCTTCATTCTGTTTCAACCAAATCATTTTCATATAATTTGTGTTGATATCTAAGCAGACTTTCACAGTGCAGAATTTAAATATCTTTATAAGACGTATAGAGACCAACAAAAAGTATATGCTGTTGCAAAACAAAGCAAACACTGTTTTCTCTGTGTGTTCATCCAACTGATATCTGGAAAAAAAAACACAGGAATGTTTTCCTTAAAACAAGCTTCTTGGATTAAAGGATGGGATATATAGTTGGATATTAGCAACTATATATACTGACTTAACTTTTATAAACTTAAGACAGTATATATAGTCTTAACTTACACGTTTTGCTAAATTATTGGATTTATTCCACAGTGACTGATAAGTGGTGCATTTGTTATATGTGATGTTTATGTGCGATGCATGAAATAATTAACGTTAATTAATTACAAATTACGTATTTCATTCATTCAGATTACATGTTTAAGTAATATTATGGCACTGCACCAAAAACAACTCCTGATCCACATATTGTTCATCTTTGCAATTTTATGTGGAACAAGACAAGTTTTGGGAAAAATTGTTGTATACTAGAGTAAAACTTGTCAGAAGCAGAGCAGAAAGTATAACTCACTGCAGTGAATTGAAGGGATACTGAACTCATTACAGAATTAAATTAAAAAGTAAAATTCACTGTATTTCAATTAAGTCACAAGTAAGGCTCAAGTCTTTCCTCCAAAGTCTCCAGTCAAGTTGCAAGTAAAGGCATGACTAGGGACGACATCCCTAGTCTAAAGTCAAGGGATGTAAGTCTTGAGTTGAATCAAAGTCATAAACTTCTAATTTTGACATTTGATCCAACCAGTCACTTGATATTTTGTAGCTTTTTTATATGATCTTAAAAATATGCTTTTGTTTTTCAAAGGTGAATTCAGTGTGAATGTTATTTTTTGCAGTAAATATTGTCCTAAACAAAAAGAAATTACGTACAGTAAATTTAGAAAACAATGATCAAAATGACCTATAATCAAAACATAATATTTCTATACAAGATATAAATTATCTAAGTGTAAACAAACTGTAACAATTTACAATCTGGTTTTACAATTTCATATGAGTAACATCAGATGTGCAATCTGCCAAATATTGTCATATGTAGTTGGTAAGGAAATTTGCTGTTACGTCCACCAGGCTCGTTTGGTGGGTAACATTAAAGCAGACCACACAAGAATTTTCTGACTTGATGAAAATTGAATTTATTAAATTATACTAAAGAAATAAAACCTAAAAAAGGAAAACCTGAAATGAGAAACCAAAATAGATTAGTGTAAAAACCCATAGCTAACCAGAAATAAGCAAATGCAAAACAAACCTAACAAAACCCAACCATAAAATACAAACCAAACCAAATGGAGTTCTGAGGGAAAAGGAAAAGCCTATTGTCTGCTGCATGCAGAGCACTAATCAGGGTAAACCATAACACCTGCAGAAGGCCTGTCTCCAGAACCCTGCAAGGAAAAAGGGCAGAGACCCACTGCAGCTGTAGCATTGCTTTGAAGAAAAATTATTTGCACTTTACTTTAGATGCTTCATGTTCCTTTCCATCAAGTCCGTATTTCTATGCATAATAAGCACAAGGTTTGAACTTGACATTTTAAACGTTGTTGCCCCTTAAACTGCACCACTTCCAGACGTGACCATAATTATCCCTTTTACTGACTTACCTTCCTCAACTGTGGTTTCTTCTGCATTCCGCTGGGCCCCATTCCTCCCAGTTATTCTTGCCACATTCCCTCGCCGTCCTGCACTACATACACCTTACACATGTGAAAAAAAAATATTCCCAACCCACCAAATGTTGCATGTTTTTCCTTGTTTTTGTAAGGAGAGATCTGAAACTCCCAGCTGCTGGCCTGCTAAAACATATGAGGGCACAAACCTGCTACAAAAAAAGAGCAATACCATAATGCATCCCAGCTGGATGCATTGTTTTATTTATTTATTTATTTTCCCATCTGGGTTTGTTAAAGCTAAGTCTGGTGGAACAGCTGTGAGGGTGGAGGGCTTAAAGTTTTCAGTGTAAATTATATGGCTCCACTTTGAGTTTTACAGAAGTACTTTGTCCAAAGAAGCTGTCACATCTGAACATGTAACTGTAAGGCCCCAAATAAAAGCGCTTTTTTAATATATTGGCTATCATGCTGATTTATTACAACACAATTTTCTACTGAAGCAGCTTTGTCAACCTAAAGTGAGAGACAGACCTTCACCATGCCTAAGCATAAAATTGGGAAAATAAAATTCAATGTTGAGTTTGAGATGAGTATTCAAAGAGTGAGTGTACCAGACAAACTATGTTTATCTTATCTTCCTTTATTTTATGTGTTAGGAGAGAAAGGGATTTTTACAAAAGTAAAAAAAACAAAAAACAAAAAAAAACACTTCTGGTAATTCACAGTTCTAGCCTTCTAGAGTGATAACATTTGTGTATTTTTTTTTTTTAAATGAAAGACATTGGAGTTCCAGCAAACATAATAATTCCAAACATACAGCCAGAACCTAAATCTAATTCCATTTTAAAATTCTATCATGCTGTGTTTTTAATCTGACTGATATTGAACTATTTTGCAAACTAGAACTGTTAAAAAATGTAGGTCTTGGGTTGTATAAAGTTGGAGGTTGTGATATAAAAAAAATTCAGAAAAAGTTCAAGTTCTGTTAATACTTTTGCAAGTAACTATAAATCAAATTAAACACATTTTCCACATTTACCTGTTCTAAGTTTTCCATATTCAGCTGCTGTTATGCTGTCAGCAGCATTTCAATTTATGTTCCATTCATAAATTAGGGATTATACATAATACTTAAGGACTTTTATCAAATTTGTTCTTTGACCTCAGATTAACCATTTCCAATCTCGCCTCAATCAGTTTTCATTTCCCCTACAAGTTCAGGTGTTACCCTTCACAATAGCCATTCTGTCCAAACTGTCACCCTTCACATTCCTAAAGCCTTGTAATCCCATCTCCACTACATCATACTGTTACCACAAATGACGAATATCTCCAGAAAACACAGTAGACTTTTTGTTCCACATGTCGCTTAGTTTCCTTTAAAAAAATTTAAAAAAAACTGTAGGGAAGAATGACCACAGTTGGTGACCTATGTGAAACCGGGTTCATTAGTAATTTTAGACAAACACAGGTGCATAACTTTGACACTGACACCCAACGTCTGGAAGTCATATCACTTCATATTTCCTTTCTTATGAATGAATGAAATCCTGTTTAAATTCCTTGGTGAGCATTTCCCAGAAAGTGAGTGAATGCAGTAGTTAGATCATTACAACATGTCCAACTAACAAACATATAAATAAATTGGTTGAAAATGTTTTGCAAAGATAATTTTTGCTTAGGAAATGATGCACAACCATGCTTCATCCAGGAGGGGGCATCACCAAACAGCACAGAGACCAAAGGATGTTTGCATACAATAATACACCAAACTATTTAAGCAAACTACTTCCAAACAACATATTGTTTGTAATTTTCACACCTTGCAGAGTCTTTTGTCTTCTAGGTTGTGTTAGTGTTTTTTTCAGTATATACACATTTCTAAATTGTACAGATCAGAATGTGTTGCCTCTTAATCATTATGAAGAGCTTCCAAATACATTTACTTGTTTACTTCCAATAAAAATAATTACCTGAGAAATCCTCAGTATAACTAGTTAATGACCAAAAAGTATTCACAGCTGTTTAAAATATCAGGTGTTTTGATTCTGTGTTAATCATTATTCTAATTTTGGGAGACTTTAGATTCGGAGCTTTTAAATACTCATTAAAATTATAAGACATAAATGTTACACGTTTCACTCTACATGTGATAAATTTAAATCATAGTCATGTATGAGTTTCACTTTTGAAAGAGTGACAAAAAATATTGAACTGTTTTACGATATTCAATGTCTTTTAGATCTACTTATATGTAAAACTCTGAAAACACCATCTCCATAGTTAAATATGGTGGTGACAGCATTGTGCTGAGAGGATTTGGTTTTCGTCAACAAGGATATGAATGGAAAAATGAATGGCAGTAAATAAGGGAAATCTTGAAAAAAACAAAACTGTTGGAAGTTACAAAAAAAGTTTAGCCTGAGGTGAAGGATCAGCTTCAAGCAGCATGATGACTCCCAGCATGTAGCCAAAGCTACAGTGTAACAGTTTAGTCTAAATTATATTCTTTTGTTTGAATTATTCTTAATACGGTTTCTCCTTCCAATTTAACTGAGCTGTTTTTGAAAATGTTCATTTTAAAAGAGCTTTTGAAACAACACATATTTCCTTCACATAACTATATAACTGTTTGTTGGTCTATTTAATAAAATCCTAATGAAGTCCATTCACATGTGCTTGTATCGTCTCAACAAAATCCTGGGTTATTATCATGTTTGTACTTGTGTGCAAAATAATAGAATGTCTCTAAAATATCTGAGCAGAAAGTCTAAAAAACAAAGGCAAAGACTCAACTTTGCTGGTTTGAAGTGCAACATAAATACTTTATCAGTCTATACTGAGGACTAGATGTTAAAGCTCACAGATATGCCTAGTTTGTTCCCTCCTCTAGTCTCACCATCTTCTGCGGTGACAGTTTCCACCTCTGCACCGACTCCACAGGATGCTGGTAACACGGCACCACCATCGCCAGCAGCCATCTGTGAATCTTTGAAGCAGATTTGCTTGCCGAGCCTATAATCAACTAATTTCTTATGTCACTGCATGTTTGTCAAGACTTTGATGAACAAGAGGCCCACTTCAAAGGAATTGTGAAAGGATATCTGAATGATTTTTTTTATTTTTTAATCTCTTTTGGAGTTGCATGGAAAATAAAACAGTTATGACTGACATTTCATTTATGTTCAGATAATTCCGCATGAGGTTTGCCAGATCAGTCGGAGATCCAAGGCATCCATCAATTCCTGAAGTGAGATTTCTCTTATCGCCGATGTAGTGCTGTAAGAAACAGCAATAAGGACCAGTTTAATCTCTTAAATCTCTTTCTCTCTGCCCCCCCATTTCTCTCTTTTCTTTCTCTTTCTTTGTGAGATATCTGCCTGTAGATAGAACAAATCTCCTTGATAGATCTGCTGTGCTCCTTCTTCAAGCCGTCTGCTCAAAGAAAATAACTGAAGAGGGTTTTTTTCAGATTTGTTTTTCTCCCTCGTCAAATCAATACTGCCACATCTAAACATGACTGCAGGATATTGCTGTGGTTATTATAAGTTATAGGGGTATTGTCTTGGGTTATTTGTTGAATCTCTGCCCTGCTCAGGTTGTTGATAATTTGCTGTTGTATCAACAGGCACATCTAAAGCTCTGGATGTGGCAGGAGTAAATGCAGATAGTGGCATTTTGATGGAAGTGTTGTTGTTGTGTGGGCGCTAATCACGCATCTCAGCATGTGCAGCCAAGCCACGATGATGGCCATCATTACTGACACCACTAAAGATCAGTCAGCAACATAAGTGTGAAATATCTGGGAAGGAAAACTGAAGAACATCCCCTTGCTTGTGCTGGAATTAGCAGGAAACAGATACAGAACAACAGCGATCAATACAGGTTTAAAATTTAGTTTATGATCTACACCGACTTTCCGAAAAGCTGAGAATTGACTTCAAGGGGAGCTTATTTCAAGAGGCTCAAATGAAGGCAGGCCAAAACATTAGTCTTTTCAGTCCTTAGAGGATTGATCCAAGACACTGTCCATCAACCAAAACCACCATCTGCCTTTCACGCCTTCCAAGTTATCTTTTCTCCTTCCTGTCTTATTTTTTTCATTGATTTTAACAATAAAGTCTGGATAACAAAGTGAGATGCACTGATTTTCTGCCTGATGTTTGTATCAAACAACCAATACTTCTTTCTTCATTTTGCAAACACTATTGATAAAACAAAATTGCCACAAATTTTGTGAAGCATAAAAATTTTGCCTGGCCAAAATAAAAGTCGCCACCAAAAAATGGTCACACTCTCTAATATTTTGTTGGACCGCCTTTAGCTTTGATTACAGCCCACATTCGCTGTGGCATTGTTTCAATAAGCTTCTGCAGTGTCACAAGATTTATTTCCATCCAGTGTTGCATTAATCCTT
>CAEGAD010067905.1:0-12299 GCA_903067055.1 Poeciliopsis paucimaculata
CACTCTGCCAATGAGAGCGCCACTGCCCCCTAATGTAGTGGAGGTGCTATTGCACTTTATTCTAGGACAGTAAAAAAAATAAAAAAAATAAAAAAGCATGTTCCCCGAGGTCAAACGCGCCCCCCTTGACGGAGTCTCGCGCCCCACTGGGTTAGGATAAGGGTACGGGTAAGGTTTAGGCTGTAGAAATGAATGGAAGTCAATGGAAAGTCCGCACAAAGACAGCCGCGTAAACATGTGTGTGTGTGTGTGTGGGGGTGTGTGCGTGTGTGTATGAGACCTCTTGATGGACTGCATGATGGCCATTTTCTCCACTGGAGGTTTGAGGTAGACGTTGGACGTTTCCATGGCAGCGGAGTGTGTGTGTGGATTTTCTCCGGGCATGCTCACACTCCGTACTCGCTTCACAGGCTGCAACACACACACACACACACACCCAGCATAAGAGAATGGATCAACTGGATCCAAGGTAAAGTTCCCTGTTTGCGTCTCTACCTGGAATTCGTTTTTGTCTTGCGCCTCAGTGCTGCGTCTGACTGCAGCAACATGCGGCCCAACCTGCGGCGTGCTGGCCCGCGGTGGCTCGTCCAGCATAAGCTGGATGGTCGGGATGTCCAGCTTCAGCCACGGCGGCTTCTTCCTCTGGAAACTGTTGGTTGTGTTTCCCGCCTCATCCAGGTTTTCCGCCTCCATCTTGGACGGCCACCTGGAAAACTGACAGAAAATATTAAATTTAACCATTTCAGTTTAAATGTGTTTTTTTTCTCTCCGAAGAGCTTTTGCAGTGCTAGTGGCTCGTATTTTTGACGGTGGGCAGACGGGGGAGTGAGCGGGGTGACATGCGGCGGGGGTCGCTGGGACCGGGAGTCGAGCCCGCATCGAGGACTGGGGCCTCCAGATGTGGGGTGTGCTAACCCGCTGCGCCACCACATCACGCCCCCAGTTTAAATGTTTTATAGCAAAAATTTAGTTTGTGCCGCTGTCGCTTTAAGGATTTTAATAAATATTTCCAGAGTGTCGTGGAAAAAAGTATTTCCAAGCACTGTTCAGGTAGAATCACTCAATCAGGTTTATTAATATATTGTGCACAACTCAGAGAAATCATAAGACAATCAATAATCAAGCCAGTCTGGATAAAAAGCTCTGCCAGGCAGAGACAACACATGAGTTTGATGCAAGGAGAGACGTTCTGGTTCCGATGCAGTTTGTGGAAAACAACCTTCAACCTCGTACATGTGACCCAAATAGTTCTTTTGGTTCACAAATATTTCATATGACTTAACTAGCAGATGTGACCTTATTGTAATCTTTTCCGTCACAAGAGAGACTGGCAGCAGCACACTGCAAATCACAACTACAGATAGAAAAACATAATTAAAACACAATATGGTTAATTAAAAGGAAACAAACAGAAAACAGACATGAAGAAATAAGACTAAAATGTAGCTTGATTTTATTCCTAGTGAAGGTGATGATGAGTCAGAGTCTGATTGGTCGGCTGGTCCTGCAGCATCAGAACCACGTGATGACATCATGACAGATATTGTGCATGTTCAGGTTTCCTGCATGACTAAAACTGTAACGACTGGAAATGATCAGGAATGAAAATTAGAAGTTAAAAAGAAGCATAAAAAATATCTGCAGAAATTTTACTGATTTTGATGCATAAAGAGAAAAAAACAGAATCGATTTGCTGAAACAACAGGAAGTAGGAACTATAACATGAACACACACACGCACACACACACACACACTCACCACCTGCAGCTTCAGCCTTTCTGATTCTCCATCAGAACCAAAATGGACTCAGAAATCCTTCGCCGCTGCCAGTCCTTCCTCCTCTGTCCAGCTCAGTTTTTCCTCTCTGGGCTTCATGACAGTCAGATTAAAATCTGTAATCCCTGAACGTCACATGACCCGGCCCGCTGACCGAGCCCGGACCGGACCAGAACCGCCGTCCGCTCATCAGACCCCAGAAAACATTTACAGATATGATCAGGTTCAAGGCCTCAAATGATACGAACCTGAAGAATTTATTTATCTGCAATAAATAAAAAATATCCAACGGTCAGACAGTCCAGATCCAAACATTCACAACGAATTCTGCCTCTTTCTGAACAGCACAGAAATATTTACAAGAAAGAGACTCTTTTTTTGCTTTCACACTTTAAATGTCTTTTTATTAAATACATAAAACCGTCCAATCAGAGCAAAGTTCATCCAACCGTTATGTAACCAGCAGGACCGGAGCAGATTAAAATGAATTATACTATTGCTGCTGAGACCCCCCTCCCCCACCCGTCTCTGCCAGATGTTAGAGCCGACACACACACACAGAGACACACACACACACACACACACACCACCTGTTTCCTCCATGTTTCAGCTGCTTTATGCTAACAAACAAAGAAATCTGCTTCGTCTGATCAGAGAGAAACTGAAACAGAAAAATCAAAGAAAGGCTGAAGTTGACCTCTGACCTGTGTTCAACCTCAGCGCCTGCTGCTTAACACACCGAGTGAAAACTTTACACACTTCAGTGAGTCACGGATGTAAAGTAAAACAGATTTGAACTTTTCATCCTGATCATTATTCGTCGTACAGAAACATCCGGAAGATAAAATAATCAAACTGATGTTGATACAGTCAGACAAAACTGAACAACTTTATCAAACATGTTGACAGTAAATCAGGTTTAATCTTGTCGGCTGAAACTCTGAAAATCTGTTTCAAATGCATGAGAATAAATTCAGGAGTTTAAAGATGATTTTTTTTGTTTATAACTCAGAGACGTGGAAGAAAAAGCAGCTTAGCAGTGGAAACCAATCAGAGCACAGGACCGAATCTTCTGCTTCCTCTGCACCAATCAGCTGAGGACAGACTCAACAAAACAGCAGGTAAAGTAATCCAGAATCTGAGAGGAGTTATTAAGCAGAGGGCTGGGCTGCAGCCTGACGTACAGCAAAGTTTTAGTTTCCACAGTCAGAGTGATGCATGCGAGGAAACCTGACCCAGATAAACACAGCTGGTCTGAACAGGAAGTGACACAGAGACGTGTCACTTCCTGTTGTAAACCTCAACATGACAAAGAGCTGAACTCTGTTGAAGATGCCTGCACGAAGGAGGACAGAGAAGAAGATAAAACTGACAACGATGCAACAGAAAATCAGCAGAAGAAGAAAACAGGAAAACCTTCAAAGTGTCTGAGATCACAGAAAACAAACCGAGGAAATGAAGTGAACCATTTATTTAAGTCTGAAGAAATAAAATTTAGGATTTGACCATGACAACAGAAAAAAATGAAAGAGACAAGAGACGGGATTAAAGAAATCCTCAGGGAATCAGGTCAAATCTCGATCATTTGCTCTCTGAGTGGATGATGTTGCATCAAAACAAGCTGCAGCTTCTGCAGCATCAGTTACCAACAGTTACCAACGTAAACAAAGCATTTTTTATGGTTTTTATACTAAAGTGTATCAGAGTTTGAAAGGAGTTTTTATTCATAAACAAAAACTTCTTGTTCTCTAATAATGCAGTAAACTAAACTAAACCTTTGCATGATTAGTTTATCAGAAAGTCAATAAAAAAACTTAAAAGGCACCACAGATATTTTTGTCTTTTATAATAAAAACCTGGGACTTGATATTTTAAGTTCTGGTTGTGGTTCTCTGGCAGCCCGGTGCCTCGGGTTTGGTAACATTAGCAACACCAAATATTACACTGGAGATGACAGGAAATTATTTAAGGACAAAATGTTGCAATAAAAGTGGGAGAGGCTGGAAAATAATCACCATCATTAAAGTTTTTACAGCCACAACATGATGAGCTGCAGTCAGTTCAAAACCTTCACTGAGGCGGAAACAAGAGGAAATCAGGAGCGGCTCTCCCCGCTCACCTTCGAGCTGAGTCCGGTTCAGGTCCACCGGTCCGGGCCGGAAGTCCTCCACCTGTGAGGCGCGAACACCTGGCGGTCACTTCAGACGCTCCTCCAGCCTCATCAAGAGGAGCGCGAGGAGGTGCAGCTGAAGCGCTGAAAGCTGGAAATAAAACCATCGAAGAAGCTGCAGAGACGTCGGGACTTCTCGGAGCTCCTCGGGGCTCTGGGAGTTTCGGTCTAACTGCCGTCCTGCCCCCCGCTGAAGCTGCACAGCTGGCCGCTCCTCCAGCGACACCTGGCGGCCAAACAGGAAGCTGCAGGCAAAATGGAGGCGATCCAGAATTTATTCACAAAGTTATTAAAATAGACTGAAGGGGGATTTTTGTGCCATAATCCATGAGCACACATTTTCAGTCTGACAGTAAGATTCCAGAGAAATTCCCCCTTACAGACTCAGTTCGCTATTTGTTGCAATATTATTTATACAGTAAACAAAGTGAGAAAATTTAGATATTTCTGCAAATATGTAAAAAGAAATCAAGATTCACAGCATTAACCGGAGGCAGACGATTTGCTTTAGTGTGGAAAACATAAAATATGATTTATGAAGTGGATAGAGAAATTCTTGAGTTATCAATAATATGATGGTGTTTATTTAGGCCATTGTAGATTGAAAAAAAGAGTATATTTTGACATTAATTTCATAAATTTACTAGAAATAACTTGTACATTTTCTGAGTTCATAAAGTCAAAGATTTTTTACTTTTGGAAATTTTCAGACTTACAAAAGTTGATAGTTTTTTGGCTTCTCAAGCTCAGAAATGTTTCTAGAAATGTTTTGAGCATTTTAAATACAACAATGACCACAATAACAATAATTGTCCTGACCATTTAAAAAGTGTTTCTGTGCCTTATGTTGTCTCTGCTGCCCTCTAGTGGCTGGATATAGCATCTCTTGAAAAATAATCTCATTTAATCTGTCATAGTTGTTCAGATTAACGCAGGCCTGACTGTGATGCTACAGTGTAATGGTTCAATTAAAGTATAACGGTGGGGTACAGTATGGGCTGAGGCTCGTGTATTTGACCTTTGAACTTTTATCCATCTGGGTCACTGGAAGGATGAGAAAGAACTTTTCCCCCCAAACTTTTACAGTAGTAAATGCATTTTTATATGGAATTTGATGCCATAGAAAAAAATTCCCCTTATTTATGGCACAATGATCAGTTTGCAGCGTCAGTGGATTCCAGTCAGGCCTGCTTAGATCCATTAGCTCACAGTCAGAAATGAACAGCAACAATTTGGGCTATTTAGCCTGTAATAAGAGGAAAAGTGGGGTTCATTTTTCAGTCATATTTTCATCATGTTATGTATTTGGAATTCAAACGAAAGTGGACTATCAAAATAAAAGCTGTATGGAGAGTGGATGTCTCTGCTGATGGTAAACATTTGCACTGCATTAAAACTGTTTAAAGATGAAATGTTCAAGAAACGAGTAAAGAGGAAAAACGATGATAAAGAGGAAACACGAAGCGATTCGGAAAGCTCATCTTTTATTTTCACTGTCCATTTCAAGTTAATGGTTAGTTCAAAGCTAAATGGTTAGCTTCACACTACATATTTAGCTTCTTAGCTAAATATGTAGTGTGAAGCTGTGACATTTATAGATGAATGAACATAAAGGTGAAAATATGATTGAAAAATGAATTTCTATTTTAAATTTAATTTATATTGAATTATTATTAAACTGGCCAACGGTACAATCTGCGCTCAGAGCAATCTCTCCAGTTCAAAGCTGGGATTCTGAGTTTAATCCTCCATCCAACAGAAAAATGTTTTTATTCTTCATATCTGCTGCGGAGCGATGTCAGGGCGGGGCGCTGCAGGAGATAATCTCTCTCTCCCACCTGCAGCTTCTCCTGCTAAAAACTCAAAACTTTGATCAGCAACACTTTCACTAAAACTGGTTTTCATGTCCAGGGAAGCTGATGAATTCAACATTAGTGCAGGAAATGTATTGCTAAAGAACAGCAGAAAACAAGAAAAAAATGATATTTTTTGACTTTGATGCCTGAAAGGTTGCTGAGGTTCTCTGTAAAACCTGCTGGGTTAAGTTTAATCCAAATACTGACAGCTGCAGGAGTTTGAACCAAACCTGAGGTCAGCAGGTCGGACAGAGCGAAGATCCTCAGTTATCAGATGCTTCACACCCTGCAGACTTTATCTGCTCAGTTTACGTTTGTTTCTCTCACTGGAGTTAAAATGTTCTTACTTTGACATCTAAAGTTATTAAAACATGTTTTAATAACATATTTTAAATACTTTAAATAAAACATATGTATGTTTTATAAATAAAATATGTCGTCTTTGTGTCTTTTGTTGTTGTCAATTGTTGACAAGATGAATGATGTTTATTTATTTCAAAACACACAAAATATGCCAGTTAGCCATCAATGCTGGTTTTCATCTGCAGTCTATTAGGTTATTATCAGTATAAAAACAATATGTTTCAGTGCAGGCAAGACAACAAGCAGAATAATCATAAATAGAAGCACTTTTATCTAAAAAACCCTTGAAAACATATTTGGTTACATATTTGAAACGAATAAAAAGCCTTAAACCCCAGCAGTTGTTTTGCTTTCTGGTATTTTATTGCAGACATGAGGAGTTTCTCCAGGTGAGATAATGGAACCACAGGTGAATAATATTTAATACCAATAATTAATAACCTGGATGAGGCTTCAGTTCGGTTAGAAGTAATCCCCAGGAGACGCGACACAGTCAGCTACTGGAGCAGCATGACGCACAGAGGGGGATGATAGCAGGGGGCTGCGGCCCCCCGCCCTGCGCTGGCGGCCCCCCGCCCTGCGCTGGCGGCCCCCCGCCCTGCGCTGGCGGCCCCCCGCCCTGCGCTGGCGGCCGGCTGATAACAGAGGAAGAACAAGGCTGAAGCATCATGGCTCGTTTTCCCTCCAACAGGAATTATTGACCTTCACCTGTTTTTTCTGGCTCCTTTCAGCCATTTGGCTTAGTTAAAGTTAGTTGCAGGGTCAGTTAGTTGTTTAGCTAAAGCAGTGATAAAATGGTTGACTGAGGCCGAAGCGACTGCGGGGAAGAGTCTGTACCTTGGTGACTTGGGGCAGGATGCTGTCCAAGAAGGAGAAGAAGCTGATCACGGAGATCTGGGAGCGTCTGACTCCGGTGGCCGAAGACATCGGCTCTGACGCTCTGCTCAGGTAGGACAAATATCACAATATGTGATGAAGTGACGCTACAGGAGCATTGAGCCTCTGTCATTTTGACTTTGGATGGAATAGTTCAAGTCTGGGATGGTTTTTGTTACACTGTAAAAATCAACAGTAATAATTTGGGTTATTTAGGATATCATAAGACAAATCAGATTTTCACCATGTTATTCATTCATTCATAAATGTCACAATTCCAAACTAAACCTTTAATTCACAAGCTAAACATTTAGTTAGCCAATTAATTTACAAGATTAATGTTTAAACTAAACATGTAATTAATGAACAGACTGTTTACATCTGCTCCGTATGGATACAAGCTAATGCATTAGCCTCTTAGCTAAATATGTAGCTACAGTTAAATATTTAGTTTGTAAACTAAATAGGTGGTTAACAAACTATCTATATTTAGTTTAGAAACTAAGCATGTAGTTTGTAATCTACATATTTAGTCTGCAAACTAAATAGCTAAATAAATATGTAATATGAACGATAACTAGTTTGTGAGTTAAATATTTAATTTTCAAATGATTTACTTTCAAAGTAAATCTTTAGTTTATGATGTAAAAATATTAATTTGGAGCTAAATATTTAGTTTGCACTTTAAATGATTAATTTGAGGTTGAAATATTTAATTTAGATCTTTATAAAGTTATAGATAAAGTGGTGAAAACATGACTGAAAAATTATATTTAGATTCTAAATAAACTAAATGATTTCTGTTCATCTTTGGTTCGCCGTCTGGACATGAACCTGTTCTGTCCTGCAGGATGTTTGCTTCGTATCCCGGCACTAAGACGTATTTCTCCCACCTGGACATCAGCCCAGGCTCCGCCCACCTCTGCTCCCACGGGAAGAAGATCGTCCTCGCCATCGCCGAGGGCGCCAAGGACATCAGCCAGCTGACCGTCACGCTGGCGCCGCTGCAGACGTTGCATGCCTACCAGCTGCGGATAGATCCCACCAACTTCAAGGTCAGGCTGGGGTCTGTGGTCAGGGTCAGAGGTCAGAGGTCAGTAATTACAACAAACTTTATCCTCTCCAGAAAGACACATTCCTGGAACACACTTGAGACTTTAATCCAAAAGTCGTTTCTTTGAAACATCAGAAAATACTCGTCTCTGCGGTGGCTCAAACCATGGTTCCCGGGCTCAGTAGAGCCCACAGTGAGTCCTGGAGGCCCAACATCCTGCATGTGTCACTTACTCCCTGGTTTAAATCACCTGGATCCAATAACGGCTCATTAGACGAACTTTGACCTGCTGAGGAGGAAGTTACTGCCACCAGCAGGGAGGAAGTGGAACATGCAGGATGCTGTGACTCCAGGACCCACTGAGGGTCCACACACACCCTCACACACACTCACACACACTCACACACACCCTCACACACACTCACACACACCCTCACACACCCTCACACACACTCACACACACTCACACACACCCTCACACACCCTCACACACACCCACACACACTCACACACACACGCCCACACACACACACACACTCACACACACACTCACACACACTCACACACACACACACACATGCACCCCCACACACACACACTCACACACTCACACACTCACCCCCACACACACTCACACACTCACACACACACACACTCACGCACCCCCTCACACACTCACACACTCACACACACACACACTCACACACTCACACACACCCTCACACACACTCACACACACTCACACACACATGCACTCACACACACATGCACTCACACACACACACACTCACGCACTCACACACACTCACGCACCCCCTCACACACTCACACACTCACCCCCACTCACGCACACACTCACACACACCCTCACACACACACACTCACACACACACGCCCACACACGCACACACACTCACGCACCCCCTCACACACTCACACGTTTCTACAGCTCCTCTGTTTTGTTGCCTCTGAAAACTCGATTCATTTCTTTGTTTGTCTTTGTGCTGATTTTGTTTCTGGTTTCTGGTTTTTCTCTCTTTCTGCAGCCGCAGAAACAAACTTCTTCTCTTCGTCCTTTTTTATGTTTGTCTTTAAACCTTTTGCCTCTCCTCCTGTCCTTATTTTCCTCCTTTCTTTACTTTTTGCTCTTTGCTTTTGTTGCATTTGAAATAAAGCCAAAGAAATTTCAAGTAAAGTTTTAGTGAAATATTACGTCTGTAATGCTTCACCTGTGAAAGTGAATCTGTTAGGATTCTCTGACTGCTGCACTTTTTAATGAAATGTTTTCAATTGTTCCTCTCCAGTTTCAGTCGGCCTGTTTCACTAAATATGGCTTAAATACATAGAAACTGTTTTTGGGAAATAAGAAAATGTGGTAAAGGTTGTGAAGGACTTCCATTTTATTGGACAACTTATTTATATTTAAATGTCACTTATCAATATATTTGCTGATCAATTCACCTGAACAATTTAATTCAGAAAACACCAATAATAATGACATTAATGGGTTTAGGGGAGTCATAGTAAAAAGGGCTGGAATTATTTCTTTTCCCCACCAGGGGCTTTTTGTGGCTCTAGTGTCTCTTATATGACAGTAGGCTGACAGGAAGACATGCAAGTGAGAAACTGTGAGAACACAACTTCTCACTTGTGTTGATTTACCTCATAAGATCCAAATTCGTTAGAAAAGAACAAAAAAACATCCAGTGGAAGTTTGTTTCAATTTATCAAAAACCAAAACATATTTAAAATGTATCAGGATACATTTTTATTAATGTTTAGAAACCTTTAGTTTAGACATGTAGAAGTCAAAGGTCAAAGGTTGGCTTGGCTCCACCTTGTGGCCAGATGGCGTAAAACATCCAGAAAAAGTTTTTATAGAGAAATTTCTGTTTTGAATTTCGAGGTTTGTAGAAACATGATGTTTAAAAATCTTTTATATTTAGTTGGTAATTAATAAGATAATAGATCTGATGTGTTCTTCTATCTTTCAGACTTCAGGCCAGTTTTTATAAACATAAATAAATCAAAACCTTTTCATGAAATGTGAGTTCCTCCTCCAGCCGCTGTGCTGCCCAGGTTCTGCTCCAGTTTTTATTCGTCGCTCCTCTCTCTTTCCCTCCTGCAGCTGCTCTCTCACTGTATGCTCGTCACGCTGGCCTGCTACCTGGGGTCAGAGTTCACGCCGGTAGCTCACGCTGCCATGGATAAGTTCCTGTCAGCCTTCGCTGCCGTTCTCTCAGAGAAATACAGATGAGACTCAGCCACCGTTCTGGATCATATTTACATGTAAATGATGTTTTGTGTTATTGTTTTATGTCATAATAAACAACTGCAGCATTAATGAGTCATTTCTGTTTTTATTGTAATAAACATTTATTAAACACCTTGATGTCTTTGTGTCTCCTGATGAAATGCTGATTATGTTCATTAAATTTTATGTTGACACATTTAATTACAGTTTTATAAACATAAACTGGAGATAATAAAAAGATTTTTAAAATGTCTTATAAAAATTATTCTCATGTTGATTTTACAACAAATCTGACCTTAAGCATGAATACTATTACATTCAGATTTCAACGTTGATTCTAATTTCCTGGAGCTTATTGTGGTGGACATCAAGGCTGTGTGCTCGGTCCCAAACCTTCATTGTTATGGATTATGCAGAAACATAAACATTTCAAATTAAAGTACTATTAATGAAATAAAATGCCTTAAATCAAACTTCATTAACCCACTGAAAGTATAAATTATTTCCATCCAGACTTTATTCACATGTTGGAAATTAAATAACCAAAATGTGAACTAATGTATGTTTGAAAATGTAAAGGCAAAAAGATATAAAAACATTTACATCTGTTATGAAAGAAAACCAGCAGAAGAACCAGGATGAGGAATTCAGACAATCATAAGCTTTGATCATATTGAAGATTTAAAAAACCAACAAATCTCTGCCAAGTTTGAAGAACAATCAAAAGTAGTAAATTAAGCAACAGCACCGCCATGTGGCCAATCAGCAGAACGCTTCCTGCAGAAAAACATCCGGTCTCAGCTAAAGTGAAAAGGTTGGCTTTTGTGGCCTAGTCAAAGTTTAGCGTTAAATCCAATGGAGAATCTGTGGCCAGATGTTAAAACTTTCTTTTGTCATGTTGCAGGTTGTGGAGGAAGAACCAAACGCAGCAGAGTTTAAAGACCGGCGCTGATTGGCCAGCGAGTCACAGGTGACGTCACCAAATCAACACATTAATGAAGATCATTAGTTTCTAGAATCTGTAATAAATCTACAGCAAATAAATGAATAATAACCATTCATCTGAATATTACAGAAAACTGATAGAAACTGAATGAGACGAAATTTATTAGAGCTTTAATAAATTATGAATGTTTTTAAAAAAGAAAAAGAAAGACGCGCTGAAGCTGTTATTACTCAAATTATTTATATTTTTTATGATGTTTCCCAGATCTATTAAACTTATTTTTTTCTGACATGATGATATGATTTGCTGATGAATTCATTTTTAAAGACTTATTTTGATTTTTGAAACAAAGCTCAGCTGATCAGTTCATCCAAATGGCGCCTCCTGCTGGATCAAACCAGCAACTGCAACGTTCAGGTTGGAGGCTGATGAGACAAAATTTAAAATTCACTTTAGTTTTCCTAAAGTTTACAACAACAAACATCAAACTGTTAATAACTGATCGAAGTTTTTCTTTAAAGTTATTAATAGCAATATTGTTATTATTGTTGCTTTCGCATTAGATAAATCATTAATTCATTAGTTATGTTTGGATTTATTATACTGCATTCAAATTATACAAAAATAAAAGTTTGTTATATTATTTTGTTTATATTTTTAATTATTTGATTTAAAAAAAAAACTCTGAGTCTTAGAACTGAACCGGAGCTTATTATTATTATTATTATAATAATCATTATTATAATAATAATAATGATTATTATCATTATTATATAATTATATATATAATTATATAATTATATATAATTATATAATTATATATAATTATATAATTATATAATTATAATTATATAATTGTTATTATATAATTATAATAATAATATAAAAAAATATTATTATTATTATTATTATTATTATTATTATTATCATCATTATTATTATTATTATTATTGGTATTATTGAGCAGGTCGCTGTTAAGAATTTGTTCTTATGTTGTAAAATAA